>JZLH01S0179652.1:80686-95715 GCA_001188425.1 Eucidaris tribuloides | reverse complement strand
GGCCTGCTTTGGGAAGTGCCAAAAACTTTCACTACATCCCAGCTCAGAAGATAAGTGCCTCACTTGGTCCACAAAAATTATCGGTATTCCCAGTGTCCCATGTTTTCACGCTCTGGGACACCATGTCCTAGTTTGCCCAAGTTGGAAAGAAAACAGCATGGAAAGTGTGGGAGCTAGACACATGATGAACTCCCTGGAGCCTTCTATGAGCTGCACAGTACACCAGAACAAATATTTGAAGAGACTGAGGCTTTTCTAGAGTACTTCACCATCCCCCTCTGTCAGAAAGCTTGTATTCACACGAAAAGGACGTCAGATGTTGGCCAGGCTGCTTTACAGCAACATCATCAGGAGGGCAGCATTGCGAGGTGGGCACTATTGAGGACCTGTTAGTACGTCATACCGCCAGTTGCCCTCCTCTCCTGTGTGGAGATAGTCTTGCCTAGAACAGTGGAGGCCCCTGTGGACAATATATCCATGCCCAGAGCTGCTGGAGTGCCATGTAGGAGCAGGTGTAGAGAAAGCAAATGTGTATGAGTTATGAGTGCGCTTCAGATGCAATGTTTATTGCACATGCACAGGAGATTGATACAATGCCTGAAACTAATGACTTAAGAGTGAGAATATTTATTGTTGAGAATTTATTGGTGAGAATATTTATTGGTGAGAATATTTATTGTTGAGACAATCTATCTGACCAAAAACATCTGGCTGTTTTCATAAATATATTGCCCAACAAACTGCTTAATTTGATGTATGGTATATAAAACACCATAGCATTCACTCTTTCCAGAAAATATGCCTTCTTTTCATAAGAAAATTGTTTGAATTTAATGGATCCCATATGCAGGGATTGTTTTCAACATGTACACAGCTTGTTGCTATGGTAAATAGGTCACTAAGCAATTAAATAAATAAAGTTATTTGTCAATTAACATCGATCAATGACAATCTGTACAAATTATAATATACCCGAATACATCTCTGCTACAATTGTTAGGTTGAACCATTTTATAAGTAAACAATTAAGATATACTTTATGGTTTATCTGCTGCCTAGCAACAAACATTGTTTTTTTTTCTGTTGACACTGACAGTGGTGGCTTCGAATCATGTTTTTAGATAGTTTTGATGCTAAAACATACAGCATCATCCTTTCGAAATGGATTAGATATGCTTAAATGGCTCGTTGCTATGGTCAATAAGTTTCTTAGCAACCGTTGCTAAGAAACATGCCGTATCCGTTGGCTCCACCTTTGAAAATAATCAGTATAGGCCCAAATATAGTTGTGCCAAATTTCATGCTTTTATCATTAACTGAACAATTTCAGCCATATTTTGCACCGATCGCCTAGACTATCAGCGTTTGCTTATGCAAACAAACCATCGGTCAACGGTAAACGTGCATTTTTCGTTGTAATTTATAACGGTTTAGGGTCTGTCGTCTGTTATTTACAGAGGGGTGGGCTGTATTTGATGCTTATATTAATTTGCGTTCCCTTGTCCCTGTGTTTGCAGAATTGTGATCGTGAAATGCAGCATGTAGAGTCAGCTCCTTGCAATTTAAAGCAGCTTGTCATGGTTATCACTGTGCAGCCTGGCAACTTCTTTCAAGTTCAAAATGTAAAATCGTATGGTCAGCGAGCATTTCAGTGAATGCTATAGTTTATCGTCACCAGAATCGACACCCAGTAACAATTAGGATGATCTAATTCTGAACCATCCTGTTTTGTTCATATAGTTTTGCACCACAGAAAAGCGTAAAACACCCGATGAAGTTTTTGTGCTTTAATTGTTACATTAATTTGCACCTGAAGCCCGTGGCACATTCTGAGAACCTATTAAAACATTTCTTTTTTTTTATTTTATCTGATTTTTTTTGTGTGTATTATATTGGTTTGAACCTTAAAGGTAAATGACATGATCGGAGTGGTCCTCAACGTGGGGTGAAACTATTGTAGAATCAAGTAAGCTGTGCAAGGATTCTACTGTGAAAAATTTGCAGTCAAAGTTGACTCATTCCGAAGTAACTTCCATCAGTATGCCTTGTGACAGACATATCTATTGTGTACCTCTCTATGGCATCTAATTCTATCGGGGCTCGAGAGAAACGAAATGCTAGTACGTTCATGCTTGATTTGGCTTAAGTAAACAAATTCAAGATAAATCCTGCCAGCCAAGAGATACACTCCAGCTGGTGTATCCATTGATATATCTTTCAACCAGTTTGGTTCGGGAGGCATTTTTTTATTTCTCCCAATCATGTCACTGCCCTAGTGCCCACTATCACAAAGTTCGTAGAGAATATCGACTTTTTTTTAATCCTTTGCGTTAATATAAACCCCTAAGAAATTCGAAAATTCGAATTTGTTCAATGATATCTCTCTTGCTTCATTAGTAATGTGATATTTGGTATTATTTCAATTTTCTTTTGTTCTCTTTGAAATATTATTTTTGTAATGATTATGCGATTGTGATATATGCAGTGTTATTGAATGTGTGACATAATCCGTAATGAGATGTTGCAAAGTGCACGCCTGTGTATTGGCATAGTATCATATTCATTCAACACACATTATTTCTCCAAACAATATGAAAATGGATGCTTTCCCAGTCGCAGTACATTAGCAGTGAAACACGTCACCCGGAATCCCTCTTCACATTCAGTTATAATGTATTCATCGTATATGTGAAAATGATTGCACATATGGATATCAATGTAGAATTAAATTATTCGACCGTTTTGAAGATATCAAATTTTAAGATGTAAAAACACTGACTTGTATTCTTTGAAGATCCATTGTAGGATATGCCAGTAACTGTATGGTGCATGCAAGTAATACACACATGTAAACAGCGATCGTGTGATGATCATTTTATTACGCGAAAGATAAATTATAATACATACGAGTGATGTCATATATACAAAGAAAAATATTGAGAGGTTGTTCTGAAAATTGACGTCAGTAGGCTGCTGGGAGCCGCGAGTGTCATGCTAAAATGTGCAGTGGCACTTCTTAGAATTATCGACCGTATTAGCAACAGTTCTAGCAAAAATTCACCGTGCACCCCTAGTTAGTTTTGGTGTTTCGGGTTCTGGAGTGGCCTTTCACCCACCAAACACTTGGGGGGGGGGTGGATTTTGGCGGCTGAAATGGGTGTGACCCGCAAACCCACACCCTTCCATCTCTACTTTTGTTTGGACGATCTTGTTGAGGTTTTCCTGACTCTATTTTTCAAATCTAGTGGCAACGCTCATGTGGAAAGCATTCCCATGTACTTGATTGTCAGTATTTAATTAAGATGACAATTACTGGTAGGAATTACGAAATCGGTTGAAATAAATGATTAACAACGTTTTCCTGGTTCGGAATATAATTGGGACACCTTTTTTATCAGTTACAGTTCAATTTAATCTGGGTTGTTTTCCGCAAAACTGCACGCGTCAATTACATAAGATCAATATGTTTGTTAACATTGTAATTCCATTTTGTCATTTTAATATCAGTGAACGGTGTTATAAATTAATGTGATTGATATGAGTAAACATCAAAACTTCTATGAATTTTATAATCATCATGTCTTCGCCAGAGGTGTCGATCCGGGGGGAGTCACCCCTATGAAAATATTGAAAATATTGGGGCATATCATTTTGAGCCCCCCTCGACTCCCCATAATGTTGACAACCTGACAAATTCGTAAAGCGTAATGTAAGAACACATTAAGCAGTGCAAGGCACCACAAAGCCTTGAAACTTAACATTAAAATACAACTAAGCATACACACTTTTCAATTTTGTTGCGCATCGAAAAGTTTGACATTTTTCTTACCTTTCCTCCTCCGCACCCCCCCCCCAATCCTCAAAATAAATTGATGCCGCTGGTCTTCAAACTTTACTCAGCATATTTTATGTTTCAATTATGTAAACGAAACCATCCCCACGATTTTGATTCGTCTCATATCTAACTTTTTATTAAAATTTTCATTACTCACTCCACAAACACAGATTCATTGTACCTGTCTCTCTTTACTTCAGACAACCCGTTAATTAATCCATGGTCTATAATAACAGACGGATAGGTGTATTACATGTCATACAGCAACCAAACACAGAGCAAGATAACACATATGAATAATATAACCGGGGCATCACATACAACCCTGCTGTTTGCAAATAGCAAACAATTCAAAATCATTATAATGTAAGGTGATACTTGCTGTTGACCGATGACTCATTTCACTTTTAGAAGCAAAAGTTGAATCGGATTTCAAACATTATGTGGAATGTACGCGAAGGTGGCTTAATTTTGTATTTCTAATTCAGCGTTTGCTTATGCAAACAAACCATCGGTCAACGGTAAACGTGCATTTTTCGTTGTAATTTATAACGGTTTAGGGTCTGTCGTCTGTTATTTACAGAGGGGTGGGCTGTATTGATGCTTATATTAATTTGCGTTCCCTTGTCCCTGTGTTTGGCAGAAATGTGATCGTGAAATGCAGCATGTAGAGTCAGCTCCTTGCAATTTAAAGCAGCTTGTCATGGTTATCACTGTGCAGCCTGGCAACTTCTTTCAAGTTCAAAATGTAAAATCGTATGGTCAGCGAGCATTTCAGTGAATGCTATAGTTTATCGTCACCAGAATCGACACCCAGTAACAATTAGGATGATCTTCTATTGACTTGTTTAAATCCCAAATGAAACGCTACTTTTAACAAAATAAGGCAAATGCTGAATTTAAAAAAATATATTTATGGTTTAGACTGTGCTCTTTAGTTCTCTGTATAGCATTTGACAATTTATTCTGAACTGATTGTTATTTTGTCTTCATTGTCTCATATACTATCTGTTACAGTACAGTGCAAAAAACCTGAATTGTGATTAACGCCTTATAAAATATATTATTACTGTTAGTTTAGATAGTGTATTAAAACCATAACATATTTTTTATACACACACTGCTCATCGTGTTGTGTGAGCACGGATAATGATTATATCTGTCAAACAATTATTGTAAATGATCTTGTTTCACGAACGCTGTCCTTTTCCTCTCTAAAAGATAAAGAGAACAAGTTCATTTACTATTAATAGTAGTATTGATGTGATATTAAAATGAAAACCATATAATTGGGTAATAATTATTGTGTTTAACGCGCATTATACACAAACTGCTCATCGTGTTGGGTGATTACAGATGATAATCTGTTTAACAATTATTGTACAATGATCTAGTTTTCACGGACTATGTTCTGTCATACAGAGAACAACAGGTTCATGGTAGATATAGAGAGAACAAGTTTATCTACTATTAATAGTAGTATTGATGTGGTATTAAAATGAAAACCATATAATTGGGTGATTGTGTTTAACGCGTATTATACACAAACTACTCATCGTGTTGGGTGATTACAGATAATGATCATTAATTCTGTCAAATAATTATTGTACAATGATCTAGTTTTTCACGAACTCTGTGCTCTTTCCTCTCTAAAACATACAGAGAACGGGTTCACGGTGAACCCGGAATTTGCGTTACCACATACATAAACTTTCCGGTCATTAGACACATTGTCTTTGGATATGTCGTATGCTATGACACTTACCATCATTTTGAACAAATTTGACAACAATGATAATAACGTCTGATTTACTCAGGGTATATTATACACTCATGCTCATAATTATGGAATATTTTAGAAACATTTTGGAAGTTGCCATTTTTCCGTGAACGGTACATCTGAGATTAATATTTGCTCACCCCAGGTGTAACAATTATAATCTAAAAATTTCAGGAATACTGATCATTTTGTAGCGTCCGACTCTACACTAAAACCTGTGTTTATAAATGGCGGTATTGTTGTTGTTGTTGTTGAGTCACGTGGTGGTTACGCGCGTTATTAGACTTGTAACGCACAATTCTGATGTTAATTTAATGATAAAAGACATTAGATACAAATTTATCAGTTTGGGGGGTTGTTTTTTTTTAATTACTTTAATTTATATTTTTTCATGATTTTTTGGGATTTAAAAAAAATAAATATGTAATTGTTATTGCGCTCAAATGTATTTTAGTTTTTAATCTAGTCATCTCAGGAAATCCAAATATTGCTTCACATACTGCGTTTTTGTAAATTAAACACTTGTCTTGAAAATTTTGGACGATATACGAGAAAGAACTTAAGTATCAACAAAATATTCCATAATTATGAGCATGAGTGTATAGGCCCTAACAATCACTGCTCTCCCAGAGGGCCCTACGACTATTATTACTCCAGTTTTCACTCTCAGGTTGGGAGCAGCAAACGGGAAAATCGCCTTGTTGAAGGTGGCCAGTGGGGTAAATTGAGCATGTCGTGTACCTATTGGGGAAATAAGAATATCTCAAGAACCATACAAGCTACTCCCTACAAACCATATACCATTGGAAAGCTTAGACTTTAAGGAATCTGAAAAATGACAATATTATGTCTTTACAAGTGAAGACAAAAGTTTGATAAAACCTATTTCAAATGTCCAGGTTACAAACCTAACTCATCAGAAGTGAGTAGGTGTAACCCTTATTCACATTAAAGTTATGAGAGTATGGGCATAAAGCTTCGTTTTAATGAGCCCTTTCCCAAATATTCTGCTTTCTTGATGTTGAAATCACATTTCTTAAAAAAGAATCAGAAAATGCACACATAAACCGAAATTATTCTGTTGATACTTTAGTTACAACTAAACCTCATAACCAATCTGTTACTTACAACAAGACAAATATCTTGTAAATATTTCATCAAATTTGAATGAAAACTGTCGGAGTTTTGCGTTTTTTGGCTAAGAAAACTTATTGTTGGTAAAATGGGGTTTAACGTGAAACCTATATTTCAACACATAGAATTCGTCACATTCGCTTACATGATATATATGCAATTCTGATTTTGAAAGAAGCTGTTTTTTCCGTGTGTTTTAGGGTCAACTCCAACTAATTAAACTTTAATTAAGTACAGAAGTTATTATCTGTACTCCATAAAGTATTCTGAAAGCTCACACTTCATAGATTATTTTGATCTGACAATAAAAAAAAGATAAATTTTTGTTTTTACCCAACTGGCCACGTGAAGGACGAGAATGTGCGTGGCGAGAATCGAACCCACTCTCTCACGGGTGACGGACAGAAAACAATCCACTATACACCACGACACCTTTATTCTCGTAACCAGTGTAACATAATATCATTCAATAATTCGCACGGGTGCAGTTGATGCCAAATGACCGTGATATGTACAAAGTTATTCAGTTGACCTTGATTTCTTACGTATTTAATGTTTCCCGCCTGTATTTTATTACATTCATTGTTATCATCTATTCACTCGTTCATTATTTCATTCACTTCATTTAATTTTCGGGGAAACCACCAAAGCCACAGATAAACTACAGATTATATAAAAGTAAACAAATTACTAGTCCTACTTGTACTTTCTGTTCTCTCGAAATGAAACCTAAGAACATTTATTCTGGAATTGTGAAAAAAACTCAATCTTTTTGGAATGAATTGAAAGCACAACTACCCATGCTGGATTTTAGTATCCTCAATGAGAAAACTGTTATTTTGGGAATGTTAAATAAGTTACCTGACTATCAATTAATTAATCACATAATATTGATTGCGAAAAGAAGTATTTATATTAACTAGATGTCGTACTACCCAACCTAGTTTTGCTCATTTCAAATTTCTTTTAACCGAATCACATAGAATAGAACAATATTTTGCCATGAGACGAGACAAACTACCTTATCATGAATCTAAGTGGAGAAAGATTGTTATATGCAATGATATAATTTGTAAAATACTTATCTTCAGTGAAAATGTTGTAATGCTTATATGCAAAATGGTTGTAATCTGCATAGTGAGTTACCAATAAATATGATTTCAATACAAAACAAAAAACCAAAGCCACAGATAGCCCATAAAGCCTTACACTGGCTTATATCCAAGTGGGGTCCCTTTTAGGAGTTCTGTAAGTATGAATATACAGTGTGTCTCAAAAATAATTGTGCACGTCAAAAGCGCCCTCTTAAGTAATGAGAAAAACATTTTTGTGACGTCATGCTTACATCACCATCACGGGCATAGTCTTATCTTTCAAATGCCGTTTGTTCTGTTCAGTATGCTTGTTTTAATCCTGAGATATGTTTAGTTAACAACGAAAAGGTAAAATCACAAATGTGCCACTTTTACAACAGTCAATACATGTATTATAGCATCTGGCCCTCTTCCAGTAAGAGTGACACAGTTGTGATTCCACCGTTTTGTTGTTTACGAAATATCTCGAGATCAAAACAACCAAATTGAACAAAACAAACAGCATTTGAAAGCTGAGACTTTGCCCTTGATTTTGAAGTTAACAAGTGTCACAGCAGTGTTTTCTAACTGTCAAAGAGGGAGATTTTCACTTGAACAATTTTTGAGACATGCTGCAGCATGTCTCAAAAAATTCTGCAAATAAAAAGCACCCTCTTCGGCAATTAGACAATTTCCTATAGTGATATTACGCTTACATCACCGTCAAGGGCAAAGTCTTAACTTTAAAATGCCATTCGTTCTGTTCAATTTGCTTGTTTTAATTTCGAGATATGTTGTCAACAACAAAAGGGTGGAATCACAATTTTGTCACTTTTACTCGGGACTGTAGTAAAAGTGGCACAATCGCGATTTTGCCCTTTCTTATTCAAATTAACATATCTCAAAATTGAGACAAGCAAATTAAACAAAACTAACGGTGTTTGAAAGGTAAGACAATGCACTTCACGTTGACGTAAGCACCATGTCACAAGAGTATTTTCTTAATTGCCAAAGAGGGCCGTTTTCACTTGCACATTTTTTTTTTTTGAGACACACTGTACAGGTATGAAACCATGTTAGCAGACAGAATGACCACACAATTCACTTTATGTGGTGGGACTGGTGGGTGTTTTGTAAGTTAATGATGTGTTTTTATCTCAATACGGGGCCTTCGGCTTTACCTGCTATACAAGAAATCAGGTAATGGGGATAAAGTGTTTTACCTAAGGACAAAACAACCATGACTTGGACTCGAACAGGGACCTTCTCGCACGAGAAATCGTGGTTTTATATCCACTAAGCCACGACGCCTGCCTTTATCATCCTGTAAACTCCAATCTATTCTTCATAATTTGCTTCACGTGATCAGAACTATAGCGTTTACTCATTGCAAGCGGATGAATTCAACCAAGTTACTGTTTAATTATGTTATTCTAATACGTACCACCCATGCCACAAGTAATGTAACATACGCAATAACGCATGTACTTTGAGTTAGGGGGGTCTTTCTATAATGATGTTCTAGTTATAAGTTATAAGTGGAAAATGACAACTAGTTCGAAATAAAGTCATTGAAAAGTCTTTCCGGTTGCTTCTTCAAGGAGGAGAGACTATCCAATAAAGGCGCAACCACGGCAGAGGGACTGCCTCCCTATGGGGTGGGATGTTTAATTCACCCTAGCATCGTAATTCAGTTTCATAGTTCCCGTGAAATGGTTTTGATGGTTTGGAAAGACTTTCAACAAGCAAAAGTTGTCAATATGCCACTTTGAAGCGGCCTCAGAAAGACAACAGCCAGCGAAAAAGAAAGCGCCTCCTATCTTTATAAGACAGCAGTGAGGAGGATATGCCCCATATTTAGTCAGGAACTGTTCAAGCTATAATTTCTTATTCTACCTCAATTCTAAAGGCGGTTGACTATTGTGAATATCCCAAAGTTTAATGTCATGTCACCTTTCTTTACATTGGATATAATGATGGGGAGCCTGGAAGGCTGCCATCTGTAATTAGTATATGATATAGTAGTCAACCAGCTTAAACCCTGGCTGTGAGTTGTAAAAGTTTCGAATGACAGCATTAACTATTGAAGTTAGCGGCCAATGGAGCGCATTATCATTATCATTTTCATTTGTTATTATTATCATCCCCATTTGATCGTATATTTTAATACCGTCAATCTATTTTAAAGATCTTTACGCCTTCGGAAACTATTGTCTGTAAAACCCGATGGCATTGAATCTTTTGCGGGTAGTTTTATTCCCTCGACTCCGAGTCGCGTAGTGTTTTGCACAATATGACTGTATAATTTTCCTCGTATTCAGGGGTGACGCCAGGGTAAAATATTAGGAGGGGCGAAAAATCGGTCGGGAAATTTTTGCCTACCAATTTTTTTACCAGCCAAATTACAAGCTATAAACAGCATCCGACAAGTGGGGGGCAAGTGGCCGACGACAACCCAAAGCTTTTTTTGCCCGCCAATAAAAAGTTTTAGTAGCCAAATTACAAGCTAAAAGCTAAACAGCATCCGACAAGCGAGGGCAGGGGGCCGATGACGCCCCAAAGCATATTGTGCCCGCCAAACGAACAACAATAGGGGGATTTTCGAGAAACGGCAAAATACTCGTTATTTTCATTACTTTCAAAAATATAGGGGCGGGCGCCCCTCCCCCCCTTTGGCTCCGCCTGTTCTTATTTACCATGTAAGTTGGCATATGGGAGCCAATGACCTCTCTTTCAACCTCTCTTTGATGTATCCGTTTAAATGACTATACCTTACCTCGTAAACAGCTTTAACTATTTATCACACTGCTTATGCATGTTCTTGCCTTAAATTTCTGTAATGCAGTGTTTCTTTGAAATGTGCCGAAATTACTGTACTTTTTTTGAAAATTCATTTTATAGATCCCGATATAACTATAAAAACAGATGCAGGTATGTTTGTTCGAGTAGGTAGAAATCGAACATTTAAAACTTAGCTTTGTAACAGAAGGCAAAATGGGGAAATAATATATGTTAGGGTTTTTTCAATCATATTTAAGTATAAGTTTACAATAGTTTCAACATGATCCAGTTCTAACCGTATAAAACGACGGTTTCATCTAAGGTGTAGTCATATGAATGTTTTCCTCATCACAAAATTGTTACCAAACAACAGAATTCATTTTGGGTAAACTATTAAGTAACATTACAATGACGTCATGAAAATACTACACGCATGCATACACGTTCGGAACGATCACGCGTAAATCATTTCTTTGAATTGTGTTCTATGCAGAACTATTTTTAACAATGTATTTCTTGTTCTTGTAAGTATAGCATCGCATTGCTGCGTAGATTCATTAATGAAACAATACATAATGCAACATGATAAAAATCACAGCGTGTCCGTTCATTATTTTCAAGCAACGCGATTGCAATCAGTGTTACGTAACTCAATACTTCACATCGGATGGAAACAGGCCGGGGAAACGATTATGTAAAATCACGATTATTCTAGAAATCATTCTCATTATTCTCATTTTGTTTTTACATGCACAATCAACGCAATCGGAGATATTATCACTAGAACTCATTTCCCTTTCTCCTTAATCAAGACTTAATTTGTGTTGTAAACCTGTAAACACTTTGATGATAGAAACACTGGACTGCGCTTGTAATTTCAAGGTTATCTCGTTGAAGATAAAATAATGAGGGTAAATAATTACTTCCGTGCTATTGCGTGCATGTAATAACTATAATTAACTAAAACTTTGGTATTGTGGGAAGTGTAATGACTGTATTGACGGAGTCAAATCACAGTGGAAAACTGATGGGTGGCTTCACGTCTATTCAATACGATTGCAACTACCATTAGTGAATAATGCGGAGGGCATGGGGTATGTGCAACCCCCCCCCACCCCCACCAACACGCACCAGTTAACTCTTATAGAGCCGAAGTTGTAAATATGCACCGCACGATATACACAACACCATAGAGCTGTAATTTCTTAGGTATGTTAAGAGTTAACGGCAAAAGAGGGAATCTTGCGACAGGTGTCTGATTTTCTTTGTGAAACTACGGCGAAGTCAGCGTAAACTGGTGTCATTAGAAGTATCAATCAAAGTCGTTCGTTTTAATATAAAGCTTCTGCTGATTCAATTATTGAAATCAAGCCTTTGTGCTTGCTCCATGTGGCGAAGGCGTATAGACCACAGCACAGGCGTAGCCAAACGGGGCAAAAGTTAGACCAGATACTGGTCGTTTTTTATCGTATCATATTCCCTCCAATCGCGCGCACCACTCTACTTGACCAAACTTCACCTGATCGCATTGGCCCCACTAATATCTGGCCCCACTAATCTGTCCGCCCGCCGAAAAACAGGCTGCGTGTCCGTACGTACTGAATGTATGTGTATATAAAATGGTGCAGCATCATTGGCTCTGATGTGTGAGCTGAACGGCGTACGTGCGCACACGTACCGCGGCGGGACCAATATCGCATAGAGAACAGTCCAGGCAGTGGACTAGGCAAAAGTTTGATGCCTACCCCCTGTTGATGGCAGTAAAAATAATTAAATGTGAACAAAAACGAATGAATAAATAAGAAAAATATTAAGAAGGTGGAAACTTGCATTCTAAGCCAACTGGAGAAACGACCCATCCCTATAGCTATCACATGCATGTTTTGGAGATGACATCCGAAAGTTTCAAAATTCGCGTTCCTACTTTTCGTGTATCATTCGAGCAAAATATAGTGTAAAAACTTGGCTACGCCACTGCACAAACATGACAAAAGGAAATATTTTGCATGGCTCTCCGACTCCGACTATTCATATGCAGAAAAGCCGGTCGTACTCCTGAACATTCTTTTTTTTAAGTTTCACGAAAAATTAGTGATGTATTGGCGTGAAGTTTGACGAATTTGCCAATTAGAGAAAATGGTATCATTGTATTTTGTCTCATTACTGAATTTGGCATGAATATGGATACATGTATTTCTTTTTTTCTTTTTGTTGCGTTGATTGGTCTGCGTTGCATAGAAACTCTTATGAAATGTGTGATCTTCTTGTTGAATGTAATTTTGTATGCAAATAAGCTTAGTAATCACTTCACTTACTCCACACAGCTCTTGTCCATAAGGTAGATAAGTCGACAAAGATTGAAATAAACAATCAATTGAATGCTTGCTCGTATTGTAAGGCAAATTTGGGTTTGTATTCTCTTTCATGATAAAATGCTACAACAAGCTATACCGATAAAGTTTGAACCAGAGTGCATCACAGAATGAGATTTACGACTCAAAGTTACATTTTGTGTGTGAAAACAACACACTATATATATATAGCAGAATTGCTGCTACAAAATACTTATTTAAATTGTCAAACTGCGATATTGTGGGCAACATTGCACAAATGCTTACATTAAATTAATCATATTAAAATCAAACTATTTGACATACAAGATCCTCCTCCAAAAAACGTGCAACAGAGTATTACCAGTCGCGTGTGCGCTATTCTGTTCCCTTAGCAAAATGAAATTCTGCTTTACCACTGGGTACCATTATAGAACATTAACATCAAGTCAGATAAAGGGGATATGGCCTTATATGAACACATAATTTTGTTTTTGTGACCAAATTGTATTTTAAAATTTTCGAATTACAATGAAACAAAGTCCACATTAAATTTTCCAAATCAAATCAAAGTTTTCCAAAAATGGCTTGCTGAATTTATTTCGAAACAACTTAAGTCGAGTATGTATATGTTAACACAAGAGCGATAATATACACAAACAAGATCAAAATGCGGTTTTGAAACGCAACATTACTGATAATGCTGACAGTCACATTTAATATTAAAACTAGCCAATTTGACTTAAAATCCACCCAAATCTCACTAGCATTGCATGGGCATCACTCTAAACCGACCCTCTCTAAAATGAACTTTGATGATTCGCAATTATCGCTTCCCTATTGGTTGACCCACAATACACCACTGCTAACCACCAACAGTACGCTCATATCACTGTAAAAACGGGATGTTAAAAAACACCATCCAACAGTGTCATCGGATGACCAAACCCCAAAAGAGTTTCAGGAAATACATTCACTTTAGGTATCAAAATTTGCATGATAATTGTCTTATTACCATGAATTTATATTTCACACCACTCAGACGAATCATTTCTGTGATGTTGTGCAAATAGTTTTTATTTCAAGATGGCATATGACCAGAATATACATGTACCAAATCGGAACACCCAATTATCCAATCTTAATCACATTTACATGGACACTGATTGATAGATCATATACCTATATGTCCAAAAAGAAATGAGTTGAAAAGGGTTATTCTGTTTGAAACATTTTATTCTTTTTAATTCTAACACTCAATGTTTCCACTAAAATGTGTTTCAAAGGTCTTTAAATTTTAGTAGTAAATAATAACTAATGATTTAATCCTTTCCAGATTTGCACGCAAAGTGTAAACAACATGATCCTTCATGCCACTGTATCTCTGATAAGGTCTAGCAAATAAAGTCCTGAAAGCTTGCACTTTAAAACAATCATTAAGTCCATTCAAAAAGTGAAAATCAATGAGCTACTATTCCATCTTATCTCATAGTCTGCTGTGATATGAGTTTTTGTCCACGTGACATTACTTTGGGTGTCAATATTTATCTGTACATATTTTGTAACTGTCCAAAGTTTTGTGTTGTAGGATGTTTCTGTTCAAACGCTATCATCTAGGTCAGATATGAAAGTTTGACAAATTTTTAAATGGGGCTTCCACTATGTTCAACAGAATGTCCGATATTTGCTCCGGCGACAATTGCTCCGACGATTATTCCGTGCACTAGCCCTGTCCTCAACCCTAACCTTAATCCTAAGCTAAACACTCACCCTAACCCTATAATGAACTGGAAACCCAATGACAACCCTAACCCTATAATGAACTGGAAACCCAATGACAACCCTAACCCTGACTCTTTGTCTTCTGAGATATGTTCACCGGAGCAACTGTCGCCGGAGCAAATATCGGATCACCGTTAAAGGGAGAAGGCGCCAGCAACTAACAGGCATAAGTTAAGAATAAAAATGACATTGTGAGTATTGTGAGAATTATGGTACATGTTGACAAAAACAGCCTAAATAAGAGGTACTGTGTGATTCTCACCCTTATCAAGGCCCTATAAATTAGTTAATTTGTGTTTATTTAACGTCTTTGT
>JZLH01S0179652.1:68573-80661 GCA_001188425.1 Eucidaris tribuloides | reverse complement strand
AATTCAATTGAATTGGTGAATTTCCCTTCTGCTTCCGTCGATGTGGGCCAAAGTAACCGCAGTGAGAGGCCAAATAGGAGAAAGACGCTAAAGAAGTTCATGTTTAAACTGCAGAAGAATGTTATCAGTTAGAGATTCTTTTTTCCAATTAATACACGATTACCATGCATGTTTCATGGTTTTTCAGGAGGCGTTTGGATCCGACGGCCATATTCTGAGCCCAGTGTCATTCCCAATCTTGCTAATTTTTCAACTTGCACGATCTTCGCTAACACGAATATATTTTCTCTCGTTTACATCGTGCCACAGAATATTATGCGACAAACCGCCGGAATGCCGCGAGGGGGAGATTTCATCGAATAAAGACAATGTGGGGGAATTGCGCGTTTCTATTCTGGACCGCTTTTTATGCACGCTGGCGAACGCGAGAATATCTCGGTGTTTCGAAGATCGCGTGCAGTTGAAAAAAGTAGGATCCAACGCATATTACCTGAAAATCAATGTCATGGCATTCGTTTGTGGAAAAAGAATGTTCACTTCCCGTGTATGTAATCCTCTAGTAAACAGCAGAACAAAATTATTGAACAAGCCAGAAATTTAAATAAAAATACGCAGTTTGATTAACATAAGAACTAACGCAGATAAAGTTCTCATTTCCACAGGCTAGCTCACCTCACCCCAGTTTATTATATTCTTTTCCTTTCTTATTTTTTGGGGGTTTTCCAGCCGTGGTCGTTGGGCGGGGGGGACACGTGCCCCCCGTTGACATTTGTATTTAAGGCCACTGCTAGTGCTACATGATCAGTACAGTTTACTAGCCAGTAGTTCGGGACGTATATGTGTCTTTACTCACCCGGTCACATGGTTCTGCTACCACTGAAGAAATAAGAGGCTTTGACAGGGGTGTAAATTAGACGTTTCGCTACGTACGAGAACGCCTTTTAAGACCCTATGCGGTTGAAATATGCACCCAGAAACGGCTGGTAATAGGGCGAGTAGCTGCGCGGTCATTTCAGGGTGTAACATTACACCCTAGACTTACGTAACCTTTAAGACGAGCTGTTATGGTCAGTTTTTAACTTCCGCGGGGACTTCAAAATGTATGTTACAATTCCCGGGCCCGCACCGTTTGCCTCGCTCGCTGCGTAAATTCCTTTTGTCCGCATCGTTTAAGGCACTTTTGAGCCGGTAAATTCAGATCCACTACGATTTTACGAAACAGTTCGAGAGAAAGCAAAACGACATCATCCTTCCCATTTTGTACCCGTCTCCAGTACCGTCAGTAGAGTGGACACCTTCAAGTTTCTCGTATTCACGATCGGTCCTGTTGACTTGCACGGTGGTCAAAAGTAGTTTCACAAGTTTTGCACAATGCTCATGCATTCGAGCCATCGAGTCGATAGTCGTTTCTTTTTGCAAACAGCTTCCACAAATATTCAATTTCTGTACTGCATTGGGAATGACATTAGTGAATGTCACGTCTGCAAGCAAGTAATCTCTACAGAGATGGAATTCGATACAAATGCATGTAATGCCAGACTCCACACTTTTTGAAGATGAAACTCGTTATTATCTGCTGACTTTTGTGAAAATAGTTACGTTCATCAAGGTTAATGATGGATAAATTTATATGCATTCTGAAATTAATTTGCTTTATTTAATTTAAGGCTGCTTTATAGAGAATATATCTCGAACAGCATACGTAGCTACTAGGTGTGGAGAGTACGAGTATTTTTTTAAGTATGACCTAACGTACTACTATGACCAATCCAGCATTTCTCACACGTCATACATCAGAATTTCTCCTTAACCATATCTAATGAATCCTGAACAATAATTTACGCTCCACTCATGTCGCCTGTGCTTAAAATGGAGTTCTAAACACAATGTTGAATTACATGGACAGTTTGCTATGAACATTACTGTCCGCTACGGTGATATGTAATACATTCCTTTTTATTTAGCTTTTGTCAGACCAAATTAAATGGGTACCCGGATTTACTAGCCAGCGTCTTACTCCCATTTTGTTTACTTAGTTGAATAGGTCTGTTAATAGTCGGTGCAAGATATACTGGCAGACCATGGAGGGTATTAGAAAAAAACAACAGTTGACACCACCAGAACCAACGCTCATTCTATATACAGCTATGGTCGGTGAGTATTCCATACTGTCCGGGGGGGGGGGTGAATAGATCTCGTTTACAATGTCCCATCTTGAATTCTAAAGATTTTATCCATGATGGAGGCTTCGCTGGCTGCAATATGAGAGTTGATCTTCAAATGGCCGTCAACTCACTAATAGAGCTACAAAAACTTCTGATGACCCTCAACTAAATCTGGAGAAAATGCATTTCATGTGCCGCGTTTGTATACGCCTATGAAAAAAAAATTAAAAGTAAAACCCGAAAATATTCGATGTTCGTATTATGGATTTGGCTTCAATTTACATACTGTACTATTCGCTACAGTAAGTTTTGGTAGGAAATCGGAACTCAATCTTTGTTTTTCGATGTCCCTTCAATGCAGTTGATAACTCTAATTCTTGCAGGTAGTGTACAATAACCTTTGAAGGTTAGCGAGTTTATTACTGGTATGTCTGCTAAAATATTCTACTGGGCAACTCTAGAATGGATAATGGTTTCAATGTCTACAGTGTTTAATGGAGATTTTGGGTTTTTTCGTTTTATACAATTATGTTTACACTGGAGCAAAGTCGATATGAACCCCCCCCCCCCCCCTCTCTCTTTTATTTTGACATACACGCTGGTCGATAACAGAACAATTATGATTTTAATCCCCTGCAAGCTCCTCGAAAGAATCTATTCACATATGGAAACCATGACAGATTCATGAAATGATGGACATGAAGAATCCTGACTGGGAGCTGTAAGTATCTGGCGTGGAGGCGGACTGCAGTATCGGCAAAGAGTCACAAGGACAATATCTTCCATGGGGGAGATGCGGGTAAGTCCTGCTTTGATTGTTTCAAACAAGTGAGGTTCCTAGTGTATGTACAGTGTTGAAGTCATGAGGATGAAATAGGCATAGTTTGGATGTGGTTGATTATCTTTTGGCATACTATCCATTCATGTTTCAACATTGTTGGCCTCCTTTGAAAACAGATATCAGAGGAAATTTCAAGTAAATGATAAAGAAAATTGCCAGTAGGAATGCATCTCAATACTGCTACAGTCTGTAAATCAGCTAGTTACTTTTCTTTATTTACATATTTATTTATTTTTTCATCACAACTCGTTACTTGGCCTTTTTTCAGATTTTCGACAGCATCGAAAATGTGTGTAAAAGAACAACTTTAGATGAACACCTAAGTTTTTTCTCTATAAAACGTGCACGAATGATCGACCCAAAATACTATGTACAGGCATAATTTTCTAACTAAATTCAGGCAACTGGCAACTCTTTTTGCGGAACAAGGTCCAGCATGCACCATAGAAAAATGTTTTGAGACCTAAGTGATAGCGACAAAATCTCGAACAAAGCGCGTTTTGAATTTAATGTATAGATGAGAGGGTTGTCAGCAATGATCTGATTCCAGTTCAAATTATACGCTATGTAAGGACTGAGCACGAAATTTTCCACGCTTAAATCATAGGTTCGGTAGTAAGTGCTTAAAGTCATCTTCTTTTCATGTGAAATATTGCAAAAATAAGCTTGTGACTTTAGGTTTTGAAGACCCGACCGTGAAATTAGTAAGAATTATCAGAGATTGCAAATCATTTTATTTTTCATTACGTACCTTGCCAAATATGTCTACTTTTGTTTAGAATTTTATTTACAGGCCAATGATTTTGTTGGACGTTTTAAAGTTTTCTTTTTTCTTGATGATCAGGTTATGCATGTGCGATTTGTTTTTTTTTTGGGGGGGGGAATGGGATTGGGAGGGGGCCGGTGAGTGACTTGAATCATATATGCCAACGTAAATAATGACATTTTTTTTCTTTTCTACTATGATTTTCATTGATCCAGAACTGCCAACGCCTGGGTCTAGTAGTGCATCGAAGGCAATTTAATTCGTTACAGCGCGAAATGGATAATGTGGGTCTCCTCCGAAGACTAGCGTTTTATCGTAAACATTTAGAGCATTTGACTTACTAGAGATTCAAAAATCTTCAACCACGCGAATTTGAGCCCAAACTTGCGTGTGTCTGTTTTACCAGTCGGTAACTTTTTTTTTTTTACAAAATCTGGCAATCTCCTTCATGAATGACTATCTGCTACTTCATTCATGTTTGTCAACTGTCTAAACACATTCGGTTTTTCGTAGGCCTTATTGTCGTTCATCAGACAGTTTATTCTGTATTTTTCCCGCGTATGAATATTTGTAAGTAGCCTGCACATTTTAATAGTTTAAACAACAGCCACATGAATTTTATGCCAGAAGTGACTACAGTATATCACTTACCAGTAGTTTGTGTTACTTTACCTCTCTAGCGGACTTATACAACAATTTAAAAAACGCTTTGTGACAATACAGTAGTCAAGCAGAACTCTGCACTTGTAGTAAATAGTCAAATTTGAACTTTGATTTTACGCTATTACGAAAGATATTCTTGCTAATTTTTACATTGAATATATCGTTCTTGAATTCTTGGATCATATTGGGCTGCATAATGGAGTACTGTATTTTCAGATTTTGGCTGAACTTTGAACACACATCTATTGATATAAGTCAATTTTCCATATGTATTCTTTGCTCATGCGTAAGTGTTTTGGCTGACGTGGGTCAATTTTTATGCTTGCATTAAATGTTAGTACAATTATGTTTAGCAATGACCCAAATTTATCAATAGTTGCCATAAATATTGCCTAATCTTGTGGTGTATTCATTACTAAGGAGTTCTCCGTCACCACAAGAAATATTCGCAGTAATTCACACTTCAACACATTAATATTTACAGTAACGACATGCATGAGACCAAGTTTGTGCGGAATAAGTTTTGCAGCAAATGCCTTCTCCACTGGTCTACATTTCTATTTAATCTGTAATTCTCCAAAATGGTCATTTTCTTTTTCTGCCCCCACCCCACACCACATATCTGTCCATTCTGATACACCCCCTTTTTTTGCCCTATGCAAATTCAACAAATACTAAATTTTTAGTATAAAACCGTTAAGGGCAATGATGGAGTGGAGGTTATAACTCTAACCATACAGACTCGCAGGGCTCGACAACTTCGTAATTCTGTATATTTTCATGATTACATTCTTTGTGACATATATTTCTTTTATTTAAATAACTGTTACTTTGTATATGAATTACATCTGTACTACTCAAGTGTGTTCATATATTGTTGATGTGTAAGGATGTGACCATGTTTTAATGTTGCGCTTTCACTTTAACAAGTATGTTTGATTGTTGCGACGTATGATGTGCCTGCATTGGATCAGTATGGTTATCTGCAATTGGGCTTGCTCGTTGATTATGAATATACTGAATCCCAGGATGTCACACGATGTAATTTGTCTCTCAGCGGTGTAAATTAAACACTTGGGAGAGGTGTAGAATTTAAACCTTACAGAGTGAAAAAAATTAACCCTTAATAGGTGTAAACTCCTAAACTCATCGGGTGATAAACAATAGATCCTCACGGGCGTATAAAATTCATCCTCACAGGGTGTAAAAATTATCCCCAAGGCGTTATAGAATTAATCCATTGGTTGTCGTTACGATAATTCGTACGATCTAGCTGCAACTATTGCGATCACCTGCGATAAATCGGTCGTAAACTCAATCGCAGCGTAGTCGTAATGCTAGTGTGACAAGGCCTACGATAAGTCATATGAAATGTTTTCCTCATCACAAAATTGATTACCAAACAACATGAATTCATTTTGGGAAACTATTAAGTAAGCATTACAATGACGTATGAAATACTACACTCATGCATACACGTTCGAACGATCACGCGTAAATCATTTCTTTGAATTGTTGTTCTATGCAGAAACTATTTAACAATGTATTTCTTGTTCTTGTAAGTATGCATCGCATTGCTGTGTAGATTCATTAATGAAACAATACATAATGCAACTGATAAAAATCACAGCGTGTGCCGTTCATTATTTTCAAGCAACGCGATTGCAATCAGTGTTACGTAACTCAATACTTCAACGATCGGATGGAACAGCCGGGGAAACGATTATGTAAATCACGATTATTCTAGAAATCATTCTCATTATTCTCTATTTTGTTTTTACATGCACAATCAACGCAATCGGGATTTTCACCTAGAACTCATTTCCCTTTTCTCCTTAATCAAGACTTATTTGTGTTGTAAACCGGTTAAACACTTTGATGATAGAAACACTGGACTGCGCTTGTAATTTCAAGGTTATCTCGTTGAAGATAAAATAATGAGGGTAAATAAATTACTTCCGTGCTATTGCGTGCATGTATAACTATAATTAACTAAAACTTTGGTATTGTGGAAGTGTAATGACTGTATTGACGGAGTCAAATCACAGGGAAAACTGATGGGTGGCTTCACGTCTATTCAATACGATTGCAACTACCATTAGTGAATAATGCGGAGGGCATGGGGTATGTGCAACCCCCCCCCCCACCCACCAACACGCCCAGTTAACTTTATAGAGCCGAAGTTGTAAATATGCACCGCACGATATACACAACACATAGAGCTGTAATTTCTAGGTATGTTAAGAGTTAACGGCAAAAGAGGGAAGTCTTGCGACAGGTGGGTCTGATTTTCTTTGTGAAACTACGGCGAAGTCAGCGTAAACTGGTGTCATTAGAAGTATCAATCAAAGTCGTTCGTTTTAATATAAAGCTTCTGCTGATTCAATTATTGAAATAAGCTTGTGCTTGCTCCATGTGGCGAAAGGCGTATAGACACAGCACAGGCGTAGCCAAACGGGGCAAAAGTTAGACCAGATACTGGTCGTTTTTTTATCGTATCATATTCCCTCCAATCGCGCGCGACCACTCTACTTGACCAATACTTCACCTATCGCATTGGCCCCACTAATATCTGGCCCCACTAATCTGTCCGCCCGCCGAAAAACAGGCTGCGTGTCCGTACGTACTGAATGTATGTGTATTATAAAATGGTGCAGCATCATTGGCTCTGATGTGTGAGCTGAACGGCGTACGTGCGCAACGTACCGCGGCGGGACCAATATGGCATAGAGAACAGTCCAGGCAGTGGACTAGGCAAAAGTTTGATGCCTACCCCCTGTTGATGGCAGTAAAAATAATTAAATGTGAACAAAAACGAATGAATAAATAAAAAATATTAAGAAGGTGGAAACTTGCATTCTAAGCCAACTGGAGAAACGACCCATCCCTATAGCTATCACATGCATGTTTTGGAGATGACATCCGAAAGTTTCAAAATTCGCGTTCCTACTTTTCGTGTATCATTCGAGCAAAATATAGTGTAAAAACTTGGCTACGCCACTGCACAAACATGACAAAAGGAAATATTTTGCATGGCTCTCCGACTATTCATATGCAGAAAAGCCGGTCGTACTCCTGAACATTCTTTTTTTTAAGTTTCACGAAAAATTAGTGTGTGATTGGCGTGAAGTTTGACGAATTTGCCAATTAGAGAAAATGGTATCATTGTATTTTGTCTCATTACTGAATTTGGCATGAATATGGATACATGTATTTCTTTTTTTTCTTTTTGTTGCGTTGATTGGTCTGCGTTGCATAGAAACTCTTATGAAATGTGTGATCTTCTTGTTGAATGTAATTTTGTATGCAAATAAGCTTAGTAATCACTTCACTTACTCACACAGCTCTTGTCCATAAGGTAGATAAAGTCGACAAAATGGAATATGGAATAAACAATTAATTGAATGCTTGCTCGTATTGTAAGGCAAATTTGGGTTTGTATTCTCTTTCATGATAAAATGCTACAACAAGCTATACCGATAAGTTTGAACCAGAGTGCATCACAGAATGAGATTTACGACTCAAAGTTACATTTTGTGTGTGAAAACAACACACTATATATATATAGCAGAATTGCTGCTACAAAATACTTATTTAAATTGTCAAACTGCGATATTGTGGGCAACATTGCACAAATGCTTACATTAAATTAATCATATTAAAATCAAACTATTTGACATACAAGATCCTCCTCCGAAAAACGTGCAACCGAGTATTACCAGTCGCGTGTGCGCTATTTTGTTCCCTTAGCAAAATGAAATTCTGCTTTACCACTGGGTACCGTTATAGAACATTAACGTCAAGTCAGATAAAGGGGATATGGCCTTATATGAACACATAATTTTGTTTTTGTGACCAAATTGTATTTTAAAATTTTCGAATTACGATGAAACAGAGTCCACATCAAATCAAGATTTTCGACCAGCAGTTTCAAAGTTTTCAAAAAATGGCTTGCTGAATTTATTTCGAAACAACGTAAGTCGCGTATGTATATGTTAACACAAGAGCGATAATATACACAAACAAGATCAAAATGCGGTTTTGAAACGCAACATTACTGATAATGCTGACAGTCACATTTAATATTAAAACTAGCCAATTTGACTTAAAATCCACCCAAATCTCACTAGCATTGCATGGGCATCACTCTAAACCCACCCTCTCTAAAATGAACTTTGATGATTCGCAATTATCGCTTCCCTATTGGTTGACCCACAATACACCACTGCTACCCACCAACAGTACGCTCATATCACTGTAAAAACGGGATGTTAAAAAACACCATCCAACAGTGTCATCGGATGACCAAACCCCAAAAGAGTTTCAGGAAATACATTCATTTTAGGTATCAAAATTTGCATGATAATTGTCTTATTACCATGAATTTATATTTCACACCACTCAGACGAATCATTTCTGTGATGTTGTGCAAATAGTTTTTATTTCAAGATGGCATATGACCAGAGTATACATGTACCAAATCGGACACGCAATTATCCAATCTTAATCACATTTTCATGGACACTGATGGATAGATCATATACCTATATGTCCAAAAAGAAATGGGTTGAAAAGAGTTATTCTGTTTGAAACATTTTATTCTTACACTCAATGTTTCCACTAAAACGTGTTTCGAAGGTCTTTAAATTTTATAGTAGTAAATAATAACTAATGATTTAATCCTTTCCAGATTTGCTCGCAAAGTGTAAACTGCATGATCCTTCATACCACTGTATCTCTGATAAGGCCTAGCAAATAAAGCCCTGAAAGCTTGCACTTTAAAACAATCATTAAGTCCATTCAAAAAGTGAAAATCAATGAGCTACTATTCCAATCTTATCTCATAGTCTGCTGTGATATGAGTTTTTGTCCACATGACATTACTTTGGGTGTCAATATTTATCTGTACATATTTTGTAACTGTCCAAAGTTACGTGTTCTAGGATGTTTCTGTTCAAACGCTGTCATGTAGGTCAGATATGAAAGTTTGACAAATTTTTAAATGGGGCTTCCACTATGTTCAACGGAATGTCCGATATTTGCTCCGGCGACAATTGCTCCAACGATTATTCCGTGCACTAGCCCTGTCCTTAACCCTAACCTTAATCCTAAGCTAAACACTCACCCTAACCCTATAATGAACTGGAAACCCAATGACAACCCTAACCCTATAATGAACTGGAAACCCAATGACAACCCTAACCCTATAATGAACTGGAAACCCAATGACAACCCTAAGCCTGACTCTTTGTCTTCTGAGATATTGTCACCGGAGCAACTGTCGCCGGAGCAAATGTCGGATCACCGTTAAAGGGAGAAGGCGCCAGCAACTAACAGGCATAAGTTAAGAATAAAAATGACATTGTGAGTATTGTGAGAATTATGGTACATGTTGACAAAAACAGCCTAAATAAGAGGTACTGTGTGATTCTCAACCTTATCAAGGCCCTATAAATTAGTTAATTTGTGTTTATTTAACGTCTTTGTAAGTTTTACCCTAAGACAAAACTTGCAGAAACAGCTATAGGGGGAGGAGCTTATCAATTCAAACAGTGCATACATTACTACGGTGCGGCTAACACGTCGCGTGGCATGCATTGGTCACGCATGGTCAGCTCCTGCAGTGCACGTGCAATTTGATTGGTTGGCAAGAACTCAAATATTTTCTTAACTTATGCCTGTTAGTTGCTGGCGCCTTCTCCCTTTAAGAAATCTATCAATAGTAATATAACGTCACACATTTATCTTCACGTCGGTGTAAAAATCAAATTCGTGGTGTATTTCTTTAGTTGGTAACACCGGAAACGATATTTCTCTTGCCCTAGTTTTGCAGTAAACTGTATAGGCCTAATCGTCCCTTGCCGACACGCTCTTTTTTTCGAGTGAACCCGGAATTTCGAGTTATTCTATTACCAATTACAATTAAATTTAATGACCATTTGACAAACTATTTCATCTCAAATATTATTGTTTCATATTTTGACACTTGGTATCAATTCAAAGAGCTCGACATTGGCGAACAATAATTAACAGGTTATTGTGTTCAAAGCGACCGCGATACTCGTTCATTCACACATTAGTTTGAAAGTATATCAATTATCAATAACGTCCCTCATTGGGAAATTAACATTTATGAGACAGCCTATATTGTTTTATGTGGAAACCCACCCACACGTGTTCACAACTAATTCAAGCTACGACCACATTTCACGAATGACCTCGTTTCGTCCAGCGGGGCAATAGTTCAAGATCGAAAGTATTCTTTGGTCTTCCACGCTACATTATTGAAGGGGGAATAATTTTCCACGTCTAGAAACAATCAGATATCGTATCATCATGTTGTTTTTGCTTGCTTTCTTCTTATACACCTTACTTTTCTGTAAAATAGTACATCTCACCAAACCGCTCAGTCAAACCAAATTAGTAAAATCTGGTATGACTATGTAATTAATTAACTCGGGTAATTCTCATACGTGAAATGTTAAACGAATCATTTTGGATGCATCTCAATTATTGATTTCACTTCAATCTGTTTTATCCGAAATCGATGTAGCATTTATTGTGGTCCAAGACTAGAAGTTTTTTTTTTAAAGAATATCTAGAAAGGCTTTAGTAGAACGAACTATCTGCATCTTCTGTATCTGTTTTTTTGTGTGTGTGGTTCACTTATTGTATAATTCATGTGGGCTACATTAACCCATGTGCTTGTCTCTTCGCATGAATGCACACCCACAGTCTGGTTATCTTTGCAATTGCTTACAAGTCATGTAGGTCAAACACACACGTAAGAACATAAGTAGTGGTCGCTCAGGGAGCTACTTGGTCCCTTGGCAATGTTCATGTTCTCCACTCATTAGCGTTATCCCACCGTTGCAGCACTGAAAAAATACGACTTAAATGTTCAGTTTAAAAAAAACACTACTAGAAAGGTACCTCAATCCGAGCCTCAATCTTGGTGCACCGGGAAAAAAATGTAGTGCACTTTAGTCTAGGCGATCGGTGCAAAATATGGCTAAAATTGTTCAGTTAATGATAAAAGCATGAAATTTGGCACAACTATATTTAAGCCTATACTGATTATTTTCAAAGGTGGAGCCAACAGATACGTCATGTTTCCTAGCAACGGTTGCTAAGAAACTTATTGACCATAGTAACGAGCCATTTCAGCATATCTTATCCATTTCAAAAGGATGATGCTATATGTTTTAGCATCAAAACTATCTAAAAACATGATTCGAAGCCACCACTGTAAGTGTCAACAGAAAAAAAAGTATTTGTTTGTTGCTAGGCAATGGATATACCATAAAGTATATGTTAATCGTTTATTAAAATGTTTCAACCTAACAATTGCAGCAGAGATGTATTCGGGTATATTATAATTTGTACAGATTTTCATCGATCGATGTTAATTGACAAATAACTTAATTTATTTAATTGTTTAGTGACCTATTTACCATAGCAGCAAGCTGTGTACATGATGAGAACAATCCCGGCATATGGGATCCATTAAATTCAAACAATTTTCTTATGAATAGAATGCATATCTTCTGGAAAGCGTGAATGCTATGGTGTTTTATATACCATACATCAAATTAAGCAATTTGTTGGGCAATACATTTATCAAAACAACCAGCTGTTTTTGGTCTCAACAAT
>JZLH01S0179652.1:65038-67106 GCA_001188425.1 Eucidaris tribuloides | reverse complement strand
CTACATTAACCCATGTGCTTGTCTCTTCGCATGAATGCACACCCACAGTCTGGTTATCTTTGCAATTCCTTACAAGTCATGTAGGTCAAACACACACGTAAGAACATAAGTAGTGGTCGCTCAGGGAGCTCACTTGGTCCCTTGGCAATGTTCGTGTTCTCCACTCATTAACGTTATCCCACCGTTGCAGCACTGAAAAAATACGACTTAAATGTTCAGTTAAAAAAAAAACACTACTAGAAAGGTACCTCAATCCGAGCCTCAATCTTGGTGCACCGGGAAAAAATGTAGTGCACTTGGGGTGGTGTACTGCGACAACACACAAAGAGATAAACATTAATAATGTCTTTTGGGTCGAGTGTTAAGATTTTATGACCCCGCTGGCGTCCGGGGTACGGTCCATATCACCGGTCGAGGAGGAAGAGCTCTGGTCCATGAACCGGCGGAAATGTTTCCTGAAGCCTTCGCCGGCGAACGCGTAGAGGAACGGGTTCAGCATCATGACCACGTACAGCACGAAGTTCGTCAACCTGTGCACGTACGCGTAACGCGGCGTATCCTCCGTGACGGACGCGTCGTAATGCGGCCAGATGTGTACGACGAAGATCGGCGGCCAGCACAGCGCGAACACGATCACGATCAGGAAGATGCGCCGCACGCTGCGGCGGCGGTAGGTTCGCATCTTCATGCTGCCCCTCGAACTCGAAGTAACGTTCGACACGGTGAGCTTTTTCCAGATCCGGAAGTAGCAGAAGAAGATGATGACGACGGGGATGAAGTAGATGGTGATCAGTTTGGTCCAGTAGTACCAGGCTCCCCCGGAATCGGGGAGGAATTCTCTGCAGCTCATCGTTTCGTCTGTCCCCGTCAGAAAAGCCGTCGGCAACTGTAGGATACTCGAGACTGTAGACGGAATTAAAGAGAAATGTGCATGAATAGATCAATGAGTTCGATAAATATATTCAATTAAGAATGTCGGTAGCAAATCCATTATGATTCTGTCCTGAATATTTTGATATTTTTATAGCTTATCCGGCCCAAAGGGCCCAATGAACTTATGCGATGACGCGGCGTCCGTCGTATTTCCGTGTGCAAATTGTATTTCTCCTTTGTAACGCAAACTTATCACGAAATATGAATTTTCTCCTTCATTTTTCGACTGATTTCAATTTTTGTTCTATCTGCCGAGGGTGGGGGGGGGGGAAGTAAGGTACACAGAATATCCACGTAGAATTTCAATAGTTTGGTCTACTGATTATTCGTTATCTATACTTTGTATTTTTTCGAATATCTTATTAAACTAATATAGACAAGTATGTCAAGCAGAAGGCAATTGAAATCTTCGACAGTTGCTGCTGCCGGATGCTGGATGAGCGCTATACGACATTGACGGTCTGGTTAGAATATATTCTCAGTTTGCTGAAGGGACGTAACATTTGAACATATCCTATTATGGTCATATCTATGGTACTGCGAGAAGGTTATATACCCAGTTAGGAAACTCGAGATTTTCTGTTTTGACTAATCTAGTGCCAAACATAACATGCGTCGTAAAGGACATACACCTCAAACCATATCTTTTTTTGGACAACAAATTAAGCAAAAAAAAAAAGGAGGAAATTACCCAAATTTCTCATACCTAATCGCTCCTAATGTACTATCGGTATAATCAGTAACATAGTCGCATATTTATTCGGACATAATGATTTGAAAATCGCTTTGAACTGTTTGATGTACATGTGTATAATTATAACGGAGGCGAAACCAGTTCAGTATCTTTCACCCTTTTTTCTGTCATGTACTGTATGACAGAATAATTTGTAATCCTACATATCAAAACAGACACGGTATACTCATTGCATCCCAGTGGGAGAGGATTTTAAACACTCATGCCTCATTTTTGATTGTCTTTTTTTCGACACGTGTGTTTACACGCGTCTAATGTTCCACCCA
Organism: Eucidaris tribuloides; assembly: GCA_001188425.1. Classification (NCBI taxonomy): domain Eukaryota; kingdom Metazoa; phylum Echinodermata; class Echinoidea; order Cidaroida; family Cidaridae; genus Eucidaris; species Eucidaris tribuloides. The sequence goes on along the minus strand of JZLH01S0179652.1, from coordinate 65,153 downwards.
CGTGGGTTTATCTTGTCAAAGTCGGAGAGCATCAGTTAAATGGATTAGATTTTAATGCACTGAGGAGAAAATTGTAATCATCAGGGCTTTATGTTACGAAGTGGTTCGCACGTAT
>JZLH01S0179652.1:52538-60038 GCA_001188425.1 Eucidaris tribuloides | reverse complement strand
ATGTCTGAATGTGCACAGATGCCACATTAGCGCTCAAAGGGTTAATACTACTGCTACTACAGAGTACTACTTGCGGACTACTTGTATACAGCTGCGATTCTCCCTTTCACCCCAACACCATCACTCCCTCTGCCTGTATCTGCTGAATTGTTGATACGATGCTACTATCCTCCACAATTGCTGTATTATTAACAACATCTAATTTGTCGCTTACACATTTAACCCTACAGTAGGATATTGTGATCACATATTTTTTCTGGCAGCACCATAGCAATTGCTACCTAAATAATGGACTTCATCTTTAAATGAGTTATATTGTGTATAATTACCCTCCGATACTTCATGGCCAAACAGCCCTACTGTTAAACAGGTTTTTTTTTTGTAACAAAAAATAGGAGAACAAAAACAATGTGTTGGTGCATTGTATCAACCTGCAATTAAAGAGAAATTATCTGAATTAATAATTGTAATGAATTGCTACTTTAAAGCTTATCGCATATAGTGATTGTTCCTACATGAAGCAAATAATCAATTTTCATATAGTGGTAGGCCTATATTGTCACATATGAGTATGCCTACCCAATTGTAGTCATTTACAAACAAAGAAATAATAAAGAATTAAAAAATAAAGCAAATTTAGTTATGGTGATTTTTTTATTTGAAGCGTTATAAAGGTCATATCACACCAATAACAGATTGTGAATGTCTTTATTTTTTTTTATTAATGAAAAATCTCGGGGGGGGGGGGGGGACATTCAGAATCTGTTAGGTTGATATGACCTTTGGCATAAAGCTTTCAAATAAAAGAAAAATCACCAAAACTAAACTTGCGCTTTGCCTTTAATGTTTTGTTTGAGCAAAATTAACCTGTGATTCAAACATTCCAGACAGAAAATCATTTTGATTATGTATCTATCTCCCCGATTTTACACAGTTTAGGGTATATCTGTTTATTTGTTATATTTCCTGTAAAAATCTATCACCCTGTTTATTTTCTCATGCTGCTATCTGACCTCCTCTATCGGTAGTATAGACTGTCCAATTGTTGCTCTAGGAAATGCCAGTCTTCATTCTCACAGATGGAATGCTTGCAAAAACTCAGTCTGAAGACATCAATGACACACTGTACACTGGACAACTGCAGTATGAGCCCATAATCAAATTTCACAGATGGACTCAGAGTAGGCTGGAAAAACATTGAAGCCATATCAATAAGGAAGAGATGTTGTCAAATGAGCCACAGTTGATGATTAGGTGTTGTGCTGCAAGAAAAATAATTTTAAATTACAGAATCAGAGAAGACACTAATCCTCAAAAACCCCGTCTAAAATGCATTTCTACATACCTATTTCATTGATATAAATATAAGAACAAGTAATAATATCCCAAATTTCAAATGGACCACTAAATGCCCTTGGCGTTCTTCATGCACAATTATAATGTTTGGTTTGTTTGTTTTATGAATGAGTTTGATTTTCTGCATTTCATGCTTCTTTCTAACATAAACAAATATAACATAAGTAAGTTCAATTTACGAAATATTCAGAGAAAATAATATTCAATACAATGTAAATCATACATTTATGAAAGAAAATGATACAGTAGATATACATAAAGCATATGACCAAAATATAATAATACTCCTTCACAATATAATATCACAATTTTGCACATTTGATGATCGAGGGCACCATTCTAATCCATGCTTGAATAGATGGACAGTCAAAGTAAAAAAAAAAACTAAAATTACAAAACAAATGCATCAAAAACAGAAAAGGAGAGGGTGGACCAAAATTTCGTTGTTTGTTGGGTATAAGATAACCATGTTAATATAGTTACTGTATTCTGTATTTATTGTGATAAAAAGTTATTTTGGTGTTTGCCTTAAAGGAGTGAAGAGATGTGCGTTGTTTTATATTGCAGTGGAGCGAATTCCAATATTAGGCCCGTTTTGTGCCGAATTGATTTATGGGCAAAAGAGTTTTGGGTTATTAAATGAAATTGTTGCGATGGCGCGTGGGTTAGGCATGGGCATCCGTGTATAGGGAAAATGCATTGTGGAAGATTGGGAAGTAAATTTATGTGTATACTTAAACATTAATTAGAGTTTGATATTTGTGTATATCGTCAATCTTAAGTGTTTTCAGAACTAAAATAAGGGGTCAGTATGTTTCACGATAATTAGATGTGGCAAATTTGAAGAACCTTTTTCTGTAAAAGAAAAAGTGTTAATTTGGTTTATTAATGTTTCCCCAAACAATTACAATAAAGTTAATAAAAAATACATATATAACGAATAAATAAGTACATTGACAGCATAGTGAGTGCTTTTTCTGTGTTACTAGATTATTAATGTAATGTTGTGCAAGTCAATAATGCCGTAACAATCTAGATAAATGCTAATGCTGTTGTGTATATGTAAATTATTGCAAGAAGAATTTACACCAATAATATGATATTTGGAGTGTGATTTTTTGTTACATTTGTACTTGTCTAGGCCAATTAATTCTGAGAATGTTGTACTATAGTTCAACAATGTATATCAACTAATACGTAATTTTAACTGATAGTTATATCAAATTATCCACAGTACTTTAATCATGTGCTTTCATTTCAACATAATCTTATTGTGCAAGAATTACTTTAAAATATTAAGTTAACTACTTATCATCTGTGTGAGAAAAGTCCACTGCATTTGCTTCCTTGACACAGCTCTGTACCATGACATCAAAACCAACAACACAGGCTCTAAATAATTGATCATAAGGATCAATTGGATCAGCAATTTATTCATAAATAGTTAACAATCATGAGTGTTTTGGTTTTCCCTAATGTTGTATTTCCAAATCTCTGCCATTCGATTTAGTCAGACTGCTAATCAAAATGAAACCAAATTGTAAAACATTTGATTTTTTATATTAAAATTTGAAAGTACTCAAGACTAATTACAATTGTAGTTGGCACCAGTAATCATTGTTATAACAAGAGTTTCATGATAACTGAGAGAAAATATTCTGCCCATCTATGGCGAATCTAAACACATTGTTTTCTGTATCGTACATCTACAGCAACTTTTCCTGCTTCAAAATGCAATTTTATAAATTGTGATTCCAAATGAATGATCGAAATAAGATTTTATAATGCAGTTCGCTCTATAGCTAAACAATAGTTTGCTGGTTTGATTTTAGTTATTTTAGTAATCTTTAAATTGTGTCAATATGTAAATATATACCTCACAAAAAAAAACAAAAAAAAATATGATAATCTCAATAAATATATGAGTGAACTAGATAAGTAAATAAGTTAGAAATTAATGTAATTAATTAAGAAATTGATCTGAATCCTGCGCGATAGAAATAACGCCTACCAAGTCAGATCTATCGCCTCTGGCCAGGTAATAGAAGTAATTTAGTTACATTCCAAATCTGTATTATTGTCAGTGTTAATTATCATTTTTTAATCAGTAATGCTCTTACCAGTTCTTAGTATGTTGAAATTGTCCAAACCTTTCATCATAAGTAGTAGTTTCCCACATGGACTACATCCTTCTTCACATTCGCATGGGCGAATATGTTCGTGGAAATCTGTGCTTGTTTTACCTGTATTTGAAAATAAAAACAATGTGTTCACATGCAATATATATAATGTTAAAAGTATTTCCATAATATCGTGAATAATTGAATTCTCAATCCAACATGTACATACAGCTGAAAATCAAAACCTCAAGCAAAGTATCAGCCTGATATTTATTTAACAACAAGAGTGTCGTTGGAGAGCACATAAACGTCGCGCCTGTACGCGGAAAACGAAAACATGTCATCTTGTGACTTGGCCTTTGACCTTTCGACCTAAAAACAATAACTTCCTTTGCTCGGATCCATATATAGTATAACACACCAAATTATATGAGGCTAGGTTAGTTAAACTGAAGTTATGCGTTTACGAGGAAAAGTTAACGAACGGACAGAACGGACACCGAGCGGTGATACCATAATACGCCCGTGAGCCGGCGTATAAGAAAAATAACACTGTCAAATATCGGTCCAGGGGTAAAGTAAATAGTTTGTTTAAAAAGAAATTGACATTTGATCCAACCTCCTTTCCTTTTGACTTTTTTTTTGTTCAGCAAGAATGCAAACACACAAGTAATGAATAATCAATGTAATGACAAAAATAAACAATAAGCTACATTAATTTTACATGTAGGTCTTTATGCTCAAGATGGTTCGGCTCCTGCAGAGCATGCCGAGCAACCCCCCCTCCCCCCGCAGCCATTCAACAAAACCCAATAATCTATAACTATACTCTTTCAGATTCTATACTATCAGAGAAGTGTTTAAGGATGGAAACATATCATGGGCTTTCTGAGAGAAAGATAACAAACTTACCCCACCCTCTATTCACAGGTTTTGGTAGGAAGCTAGCATAATCTAAGTTAGAGTTGTTTACTGTACCAGCAGTACAATAATAGTCTAACCTCCTTAATCACCATTTTTTTTAATAAATGAGAAGACTAGCAAACCTATTAACTGACCCCCTAAAGTCATAATGAAGAAAAGTGATAGGACTTAGGGTGACTTAAGATCTAACATTAATTCTAGCAAATATTACGCAAGGAAAAAATGCCCCCCAAAAATCAAAAACCCAAGACCCTTATTTCACCATTTTGGGGGATCCCCCACACCATGGGTACAACTCTATACTCTTTTGTGTACAAAGTAGTAATGAGTGGTTGTTTTCCTGCAGTCGTGCACAAGAATGCTCGAAATTCACCTTTCTAACAAAAATTATACCTGAAATATTGCTCAAATGGATAATTTACAATGACTTTCAGCTTATAACTGACTTGAAAAATGAAGGACTCGTCGGCTTCAAATTTTATTTTCTTGATTTAGTTACAAAAGTTTCTGCCCAGTGTAAAAAAAATTGTCCAGTTTTGGTGGACTAGATCATTCAATCTACACATGCAACTTTGTTGTTTTTTCAGTGAGGGCGTAATGTGGTCTGTATAGTCTGGCTAGAACCAGTACGTTAGTAAAGTCTCCCCCCCCCCCGCCGAGACTGAACTGAATCCATTCGCCTGATTAGAAACATGACCTTTTCCCGAAAATGGCATCGGAAACCATAGAGAAAGACAGAGATATCTGTCTGTTCCGGGGAATCATTTATGTACGGAGGTCGTGGACCAGACGTATCTCGAGTGGCTTTAGTATTTGTGTAGGAAGCTGAAAACGCCGGGTCGATCGGTAAACGTTGAATCCTACACAAAATGATACTGGATGGGACTATTACAAGTCGCCCCACAGCTTGATGTGCCACAAATTCGCGTTTTAAGCAAATGGCGCAGAAAAAAAATAAATACTCTAATCAACAACCACGTAGGAACAAGCAAAATCCTACGTCCTTTACAAAAACTAGACGTCTGAAATCATTACTACTACAAAAACGAAGATTTACGTACCTCCAACTAGCCTTCAGCTTGTTCGACTGTCTTCATAAGATCGTAAATTTCGGGCGGCAGCCTCGTTCACGCGCCTTCAAATAATTAAAAGTTCCCTAAAATCAATTTCAGCGTAAAATCGATTTTGTGAAACAGCAAGATGGAATCGATTTTAGCGTGGAATTGATTTTAGACCCTAAAATCGATTTTAAGGTAAAAATCGATTTTAGTTAGTGAAACACCCCCCAGGTTTTCTGATACCATACGGGAAGAGGAAGAAAAGTATGTTTTTGCAAAGATAACTTTAAACACGTGCAGTATATATATTAAATTACAATAACAATTGACATTAACATTGCGTAAAGCACACTGTAAAAAGCTATTTAGCAAATCGTTGTTTGTTCGGCAAGTAAAAGGGCACTATGACAATACGATAGATTGCCATATTACCCTTTTACTTGCCGAGCGACGAAATAATCATTTGTGTTTAGAAAGTGATAGCAAAAATGTCTTTAGAAAATGTGCGTTTCGATAATTGACACATATTGTGATTAAAAATTGGACACCGGTCACCGATGCTTAGTGATTTAACACACGACATTAGCCTCTGAACATGTTTACAAAAATAATGATAGCAAGAATGCGTTTCGAAAAGCGTTAACTCGCTAAACACAGATTATACAGTGTACAAAGATAGCACTCAAGTAGATAAGAAATCGGTGGATTCCGTTTTGGTGTGAAGGTATAAAGATCGAGATTTGGAATTCTTGGATACGGTCGTGCATTCTCTTGCCACAATCTCACGAAGTAATCCCTGGTTAGTTAGAACGTACTTGTAGCTGCACAAATGCGGGTCACAATCTCCGCTCCTTAAGGGAGTATTCCTATCTTTTTCCTACACCTAGAATAGTGGAATGGATACCATCGATTGGATGAAAAGATGGATCTGTGACGTACAACGGAGTAGTAACTTAACTGTACGTCTTTATTAAAAGGAGAAACGGGCTTATTCAGGTTGGAGGTGTGACTATGGAGAGGTACGAGTGTGATAAACTAAAATAGTCTATAAACACAGCATGCATTTAAACCATAAATCAAATAACAAACATGTTATGACTTGTTTTGATTGATCTGAATTAGATGTTGAGTCCATATTTTTTTTTTACAGTCAGACAGTCAGTTGGTTTCCCCACCACAAGGTAGGCGATATACCAGGGGCTTGAATAGTGACAGCATATACACCCATGGGTAACAGAAATATCTTGATACAGACAAAAATAGGTCAGTTCAGAAACCGATGAAATTATGATATACCGTACTTATAGTACCGAAAAAATAAACAACCAGGATTGAGAACATTGACATGTGATAAAATACATACATATGGGCGTGTTTTGGCAGTGCATGTATATGACATGTGGTGTGTGTGTGTGTGTGTGTGTGTGTGTGTGTGTGTGTGTGTGTGTGCCTCTATGTGATGTGATGAGTATGCGCGCGCGTGTGTGTGTGTCTGTATGTGTGTGTATGGGTGTGTGTGTGTATGTCTGTATGTGTGTGTATGTATGTGGTATGTGTGTGTATGTGTGTTCAAGATAATTCACACAATAGCAAACTGAAAAGAATCAAACTGTAAAAAGTAACTCATAAGATTTGAGATTAATGAGAAAATTATACAACAATAATAAATCACATACTTATACACTCCGCTATGGTTTCCCTGCGCCATCCACAGAAAGGATGTTTAACATGAAAATGTCAATAACTAATCAATAATAATCAATCAATAATAATAATAATAATAATTAATAATCAATAATAATAATAATAATAATAATAATAATAATAATTAGTTCTTGTAAATGCACTACCACCTAGTATCATCAGCGGCTTAACATATTAATACCCGGTCAGTGGATGTACTTAATTTAATCCGCACTTATAGTGTGCTTACCTGGCACTACACTGCAGGAGTATTCAGCCGTTCGCCATTTAACAGGCGCGCGACATTGCTAATATTCAACATAATCATTCCCATCCTACCGGTCGATTTACTCTTTATC
>JZLH01S0179652.1:15905-23391 GCA_001188425.1 Eucidaris tribuloides | reverse complement strand
AATTCCCTCAAATAGATTTCTGGTATTCTCACGGCGATTTGCGCATCTGTACTTGATTTCAAGCCATATTCATGGGCACGTCATATAGTTCCTACACAATCCATAATTTCTTTCATTGTAACAGCAATGAAGATCCGCTCACTCACATCAAAAAATACCATTTAATACTTCATCAAATCCACTCCTTCTTGGCAGCATATTCAAATAAACATATCTTATTCTTGCGTTGGGTCAAACGAACGTTTCTGGATTTCTTCGGTAATTAGGAGTGTGCATCCTTGAACGGGGGTGTGTATATTATGGTTATGGCACTAGTATATTGTATGGGTATATTATGAAATGTATATAATCGAAGAAAAACACGATATGTGTCCATCTCCGAAGGGAATCTTTGTAATCAGGTCATTGTCCTTCGAAGGTATACTCCGGTTTCATATTTACTCGTCAAAATATTTAAAGATCGGATTCAGGATTTGCAAAACCATCCCTACCCTTCATTATCATTACCAAACGGTTGCTAAGTACTTACAAATGGTGTGTTGAAAGTTTGATATCCATATCATGACTTGTTTCACGAGAAAATTCCAATAACCTGATAACGATATGAATATTGTCCTTTCGTGAGTTAAATTTTCTCAAATTGTAGAATACGATTATGTGTACGTTCGCATGACCAGCTGAGGCCAGCGATCAGTGGTTGACTGTGTACACTAATATGGTCAAGCGACTTGAACTCTGCGTGACCTTCGACTAGCGGCCATCGGACAAATTTGGACCTAAGTCGCTTTGAAATTTTGAAGTTAAGCCGTCCAGATTTCACCAAAACTACGTATTCTACCCAAAAGTTCTAATATGAGAGTTATTTATTTATACTAATTTCACATTGTGAATGATTTAAGCTGATTTCATTTATTTTGCCGTTTTGGGGCGTCAAATCCTGAACCCAACTTTGAGAGCACTGTCTGTTATGTACAGTTTATTATACATGTACAATACACAAAACATTCAGCAACCGAGAAGGGTTTTACGGTTGTCTTGTTTTATGTAGGCCTAATTTTATTTGTATTTTCTTTTGTATTCCACGTATTTTCCTTGAAAGTGCAATGCTACTGTACTGACAGGATAAACCGCTGAAATAAGATAAAAATACATACATACATCATAAATACATTCATGCATACATACATACGTACATACATACATACATACCGTACAAAAATACATACAAACACTACATGTACACATGGTTTGATAGATAAATAAAGATAAGATGGAGTAGATATACTGTACAGGTAGATGATAGAAATAGATAGAAAGATAGATAGATAGATAGATAGATAGATAGATATACAGGTAGATAGATAAAAAGATAGATAGAAAGATAGATAGATAGATAGATAGATAGATAGATAGATAGACGTACAGGTAGATAGATAGATAGATAGATAGATAGATAGATAGATAGATAAATATACTGTACATGTAGATAGATAGATATAGATAGATAGATAGATAGATGGATAGATAGATAGATAGTGATAGGTAGATAGATAAATATATAGAAAGGTAGATAGATAGATATACAGGCAGATAGATGAATAGATAGATAGATAGATAGATAGATAGATAGATAGATAGATAGACGTACAGGTAGATATATGAAAAAATAGATAGATAGATGGATAGATAGATAGATGAATAAATACATAGATAGATACAGAGATAGATGGATGGAATAAATAAAATAAATTGAAACTGATAAATAACTAAAATAAATGCGAACTCCGACCTCTGCGTGGTAAAGGAAATGTGAAACCACAAAATTGATTCGTTTGTCAGGTCGTACGAGACATTATCCGAAATATGCTCGAAGTTACAAAAAAAATCTGAGAAAGAAACCTAATCGAGTGACATTCCTGATTATTTTGATGAAAAGGAATATAACGGCAGCATAAAACAAATTTTGATATATATATAAGATTTCAAGATGGTCATATTATTTATTACGAGTCTCATATACTCTAAAACACTTCATTGTGCCCTAGCATGTATTATGTCTACCCTAGAAAAATGAATATACAAAAATAAACAAAGCTTTGTTTGTGACAACTTCGCTTTCAAGTGCATTGCACTTTTCTGTTGCACATGATTGTATATAAATTATTTTTGGCCAAAATGCAAAGCATACATTTTGGGTTTTTTTTTCAATGTAACTGTGTTTATTATTATGTTTTATTACGTTTTGTTATGATTTGTTATGCTTTGGAATAGTTTATGTTATGCCCCGTTCTCTTGTTTTGTTATGGTTGGTTATGTTTGGTTATGTTTTGTTTTATGTTATACCACTTTCTGTTCATGTAAAGAAATGCAATTTTATGTTATGTTACGATGAAATTTGGGATGCATATATAAAGTGCTTACGGTAATTTATGGTGTGTAAATTTGACACTGCATGTTATGTTTTTTATATATTTGTATATTTTGGTTATTGATGGAAATAAACCTCAGAATACATGGAAAACTTGAATCTATGATAGAATCACATGGAATCCCTTGATTAATAAATCTACCGACACAATTCTTGTTGACTACCTTACCATCAATTCCAAAATACTGAAGAAAAGAAAAACATATAAAAACAATCCAAACAAACAAAATTCAAACCAAAGATAATTGCTAATATCTTAATTTATTTCGACAAAATTTATAGTTCTATCTTTTGTTGTTCATTTTTGTTTTGTTTTTGCTTTAATTAAGAGGTTTTGGGGGTATTGATTAACCCGTTGGAGACTAAGTACGAGTTAACCCGGGTTGGGGTCTATGGAAAATGCGTGTTATCAAATCGTCTCCAACGGGTTAAGGTCCTGAGGAGACATCCGGGATTTCTTTACATGCATATCAGACTGAATTTGTTCCATATCATCAAAATAAACTTATAATATGAAACAAATTATAAATCAACTCGGCAAAAATATCATGGTGGCGGCACACTAACCTGATAATAATTACAAGGACGACAGCATTCGCAAACACTCCCACCAGCGCTACGGGTATCGTCAGACAGGCCAGGACTATCCCGAACGCGGGATCCACTCGTTCGCCGCTTGTCATGTCCTCCAACGTACGATTGGTGCTATTAGAGAAATCCGTTGCCGAAATAGGTCCTGGATCTAGGGCTAATTCACCCCCGGCAGTTCCATCTGCCCACGGAGAAGAGGAATATGTACTGAATATTGGTAATTCCGTATTCGTCTCCATTTTATTTTTTATTTTTTGTCAACGAGTTTGGCGAAGAATTGTTGCACTTCCGAACAGTCAAGGCCGGGTCCTTTTATTTTAGAAGATCGATGGATACTTGCCAATGTGTTGAATCCGTTCAGCAGACGTCAACATCGCATAGTCTTCTCTGTGTGTACATCGAGTCGTCGAATCGCATTGTATTCCATTCGCTCCCTTCAACTTTTGATTAAAGGTAATGACTTTGAACCAATAAAACAGACGAACTGCACCTTACCGACTTTCACAAAGATGAATGAATTAGACAATGTTCATCATTTCCCGCCAACGCCCGAGCCTACACTAAAAATGGTGAGATGTATGCCGTGCGCCCTTCCTCTACCTCCATGGTAAAAGTGAGGAATTGATAAAGGGACTTCTGTTTTGTTGGAAGCGTGGATGTGTACTGGTTGGTATCAATCCGTATCAATATCGAATGACTCGTAAAACAAATGACAGGTCTGAATGTAATCGAGAACACATAAATGGGAAATTCGCGCTTACAGGGTGAGAAAATGAACGCCCCCGTCAGGCTACACTGATCTGCCGTCTCCGTACCGTGATAGAAATATCAGACTGTAAACGGAAAATTCACCGGGAGAAAAGTCAATGGTAAAACCTGTGACACGATAAGTGCTTAAAATGAATTGCGTTAATTCAAACAAGGGAATGTATAGTGGTTGGATTTCCACGACTGACGTTTCCAAATTTGAACATAAATGCATCGGTACCGTAGTAACGGAGTAGTCTGCTCACAACTTTTAATGTCAACGCAGTGTAACCACATAAAAGGTTTTGATTTGCAAATGTAGGAAGATATAGGCTCAACATCTTAGGGACCAAATGGTAGCAACAAATTTCCAATTTTAATGTAAAGCATAACTCACTTATTTCCATTCGATTCATTTGATTTCCGTTTCGATTAAAGAACGGATATTACAATATATCACGTGTAATGGGCCTAATGACTATGAAATAAAATGATGCTTGGTTCAATCTAAATTGTTAACTCATCTGATAACACTTTTTAACACTTCAACGTGCTAAATCTACGACGATTAACAGTACACTGTAAAAACTACAGTCTCAAAAACAACACGAGTTGGTGTTGTGAGAGGACCGCACCCGGCAGGTGTTAAAATACATTATGTGTGGAGTTTGAATATAACACCAAATATTGTTGATATAACAAACAGAATGTGCTCTAATAACACCAATGGGTGTTGAATTAACACCATAAATTTAACAGTGGTGTAAAATGGTTGATGCGGTCCTCTCACAACACCGACTGATGTAATTTTAACACCACTATTTTTGTAGTGTATAAGATATTAAAAACGGTATTACTATATTAAGCAAATAATTACCGTTGGTGAAGGTGATGGGACGATCTATCACTTCCGAGGCGATTTGGATGTAGCTATTTTTCCGAAGCGAAGCTGAGGAAAGATAGCGTATACATTCAGATCGCCGAGGAAGTGATAGATCGTCTCGTCGCCTGAAACCAAAAGGTGATTATTTGCTTTATATTCCACATCAGAAACTATTTAACTAAACAAACAAAAGATGAATATTTCTCTGAAAAAGACATCATTTTGGCCCCGAATATGGAATACGCGCGTGACCAACTTCTGGGTGCGCACCACCAGGGACGTTCGATGCGCGAGCGTGCGCGTTAGCGTACATGGATGCGCTCACGAAATACGCGCCGACGCGATGGTGATAGTACTTTTGTGTTTCGCTGATCTCTTCAGTACACACAGTCCTAACGCGTCCATTATCAGTATTTTGAGTACGCGCGAAATAAAAGTTCGTTACACTCGGACTATCAATTTACTATCTACCGAGTGTAACGAACTTTTCTTCTCGAGTGATCTAATGGGAAAACTACACTTTATCACGTGATGAACTCTCGGCCAATCCTAAAGCAAGATTCTTAGTATGTGGAATATAAAAATAAGTTAGAGACTTATTCTCACGAGGTATAACTGTGGACATAAAAAAACCAGTCCTGAAACACCAGCCAGGGCGATAGCCGAGTATGTTTTGGACTGTGTTCGCAAGTTACCGAGTGTAGATTATTTTAACTAATGGTCCCCGAACAGAATGATGTGGGCCTGATATTAGGCCCTTTGTTTTATAGAGAGAGCGCGTGAGCGTCTTGTCAATTTGATCACAATGGAGAACATGATGAAACGGTTACGTAAGACCAGCAACACGTTGTAGACCCCAGAACACGCCCTTGACCTACCGTTTTACTTAAGACCGATAACAATTACTCGTTAGGTCTCAGCTGGTCTACTGCATTCAATGATATTCTTAATTGACGTGCAACCTTAAAAACGTTAACCATTGGCATTCGCCAACAATCAACTTCCTCAACCGGAATCCAATAAAAATTTGAAGGGCCACTTCAAAGGCAAAATCCTATAACGTTTAATTCTGTAGCTCAGTCACAGTAGTCCGGGCGACAGGCAAGCCCGCCGCGCAGCGTAACGTAAACTAGAACTCACCTAACGCGGTCCGGTACGGCACCTGAACTGAACACTTGTCGAAGGGCAATCTGTGTTCGGAAGTAGATTTATTGCTTCTAATTTTGCGAGACCCGAAGTGTGAATGCATCAGTCCTCTCAACAATCCTGTAGACCCTAATTTTCTTCAATTTACAGCATTCGAAAAGTTAGCATTTTCGCCAATATTTTCGAGTGATGTTGTTTACCACTGCGTCGGAATTAACGCTGATGATCATGCGCGCACGGTACACGTACAGTCGATGTAACACGTACACCGACATGATCTATCCTGCGCTGCCGCTGGTTCGTATTCGCCGCAGTTTTAATACCGCCGATGCGCGCGACGATACATAATGGAAAAGCCATGTCAAGCGTCATTATTTCGCGCCGGTCATTATCACGGTCATTATCATGGTCATGTATCCAAATTTTTGCCCACATTAGGTAAATAACAAGACCTGTCAATTATAGGTCCTCAACCAATCGTTTGATTAGGACGTACGTGACCATTTTCTAATAGCTACTTGTATGAGCACACAACGACATAGCATTAAACATTCGCACACACACCGCCGAGCCTGAAGTTTAACTCAGGAAACAAAAATTATTGTATGAAACAAGTAAGACTCCCACCTACAAACACGGCCTACGGATACGGAAGACATGTGTCCACAGTCTGGTTTCTTCAGGAGGACCACTGTAGTCATTATTTTAGTGATTTCCACAGATATCTTGACCAGATTTCTTGATCGTCCAGCAGACCGCGATTCGCATGTTGATATGATATCAGACGAGCGCGCATGCTCAGAGAGAACCCAAAATAAGCAGGACTGAATAAATTCTCAGCATGGCAGATTCGCCATGTCATTATGGATACTCAGATCAAGTGGCATGCTCAGAGAGAAGCGGCGCGGACGAAAAAGAGAGCGTGATGAAAAAAATCGTCGAGATAAGGCAATATTAGCTGTATGAACCGCAGGAATCGAATTTTCTGTTGATGGCACTGACGAATACTATTTCGTATAACGAAATACATATTCAGTCATAGCCATCTACCAGAACAATTTGTTCAATTCGTACAGCATGTAAAAATAGGACGAAGTAAATTGTTCAGCCAGGACGACATAAATCTCGTCGTACTGCAAGACACGACGAGATTGTTGTCTACAGGCAGTGTAAATAGCCTATTTTGTTCGGAAATTATTGAAAGTAATCTTATAACCAGTTTTTTTTCTTTATGTTTTTATAATTCGCAGAATTAGTTCATGTGTTTTTTGACGATTTTGGATGACCCATGTTAATTATTGGAATATTTCCAAGCCAGCGTATAATGGCAATTTTCTTTGAACAAGTTTGAAAAGCTATATTAGCGATCGTCCACATAATAAAATATTATTCTAACAATTCCGCTTTTAAATTCTGATTTCAAAATTTTTGAATGCTGTCTGAAGACATCTTTTACAGTTACAGTTTTTAAAGTTACAGTATGTAAATTTTGAAGGAAATACGTCTTTTGAATAAGATCACAATTTGAGTATTAATGAATATAGGAGAATGTGAGAGCTAGTGCTAATCTTATAAACCAGATTCACATGTCCTTTTTTTTCAGTATTGGATAAAACATTATTCCGATTAAAAGTTGAACTTACAGATGAATATGCGAGTCAGGTTTATCTATACAAGTAAATAAATATTAT
>JZLH01S0179626.1:13178-23421 GCA_001188425.1 Eucidaris tribuloides | reverse complement strand
TGATGATCAATCGCGCGCGCGCGACATCGACACGCGTTTGTGCACGTTTTCAGATAGCCCAACTTCCGCGGCGTTTTATAGCGTTTGCGCATTTCAGCGCTAAGGGCCCTTTTCTCGCGTCGCGGCCCATATAATATAATATAATATAATATAATATAATATAATATAATATAATATAATATAATATAATGTAATGTAATGTAATGTAATGTAATGTAATGTAATGAAATGAAATGAAATGTAATATAATATAATATAATATAATATAATATAATATAATATAATATAATACACAGTGTAACCGAGAAAAATACAGTACACTACATTTTAATTTTCTTTCCCCTTCATTATCCAACAAAATTAATATTTTCCCATTCATCTGATGGCGTGTTTGTTTGTTTTTACCAATACAATTCTTATATTGTCAATTTTCGTTCAACATTTTTCATTTTAGAGGCAATCTTGCAAAACAGTGCATTTTGCGGTAAGCGGTAATGAGGTGTCCTATGGAAAATACACGTAAGTGGCGCGCGGATACCAAATTCAAATTGGTTCACAAAAACTATCCTAACATTGGAAAAAAATAGCTTATCAGATAAACCAAATAAAAATGAGCAATTAATTTTAGAAATAACCGTAAAATGTAGCTGTACCGTCTTTTCTTTGCACTCTGTATATAAACACAACAAAAAAGTAACTACCTCATTTTTCAAAAACACCATAACTTTTTAAAGAAACGGTTTTGAGCAAAAAAAAAAATGGTAAGGGTTTTTCTGCACTGATTGACAAATTCCTGTGTGTGAAAATTTGATTGAATCATCAAGTCAAGTGAAATTTGATTGATCCATCAAGTCAAGTGAGCACGTAGTAAAGGCAAAAATATCTCTTTACAAAGTCATAAGGGCCATTTTGAGGGATTTGTGATGCAGGATTTTGACAAATTATGTTTCTGTTGAGTGATTAAACGCTATTTATGTTGAGCATCTATCGTTTGCCCCCCCCCTTTCACGTTTTCTGGCAATTTTCGCTTATTTCGCATACGCTTCAGTGAACTAAATCTAAAAATTTCCATCCTTACTCAATTTTGAAATTGTAAAATACATTTAGTTGATTGCAAAAAAATAAAATCTGATATTTTTCAGCAAAATGTAACTTTACATGTTGAAAGAACATAGGAGGTTGTAATCATGTCATGGTTCAGTGAGCACACTTTATAAATAAAACAAAAAAAACCACTATTTACCATTATTTTGGCATAAGAGATAACTCCTATATGACTTTTGAAAAGTTGCATTTTTTACTTGAATGCATGCTCACTCATGCATGGCTTAACGGATTAATCTTATTTTCACACAAAGGTTAGTCAATGAGTGAATATATGTTCCTACCAAATTATTTTGCTGAAACTTATTTTGTTTAAAAATTATGGTAGTTGGAAAAAGAGTGTAATCACTTTTTTGTTGTGTGTATTTACCTGGGAGTTCACATGGCTCTGTTGAAATTAGTGCTGCTTGTGTCGTGATTACGAAAAGGACGAATACCGACTTGTTTCGACCCTCGAATTGCATCTTGTTGTTATCTTAGGTAAATTAACAAAAATCCCAATATATATACTCTAGTCTCGTTTAGATATTGTAAATAAGAAATATATGTCAAAAAGTGAACCCTGCACAATGGCCTGCACTGCAAATTCCTTGTGTAGAGTTGTGTAAAGTTGTGTAAGGTTGTGTACTACGTGTTGTGTGGTTGTGTGGTTCACACAGTACACAACTTTTCCACAACTTAAAACAGCTTTACACAACGACTTTGTAGTGTGGTACTGACAGATTGCCGTCACAAAATGAATTCCACTACACGTCTTTTTCGGCATAACTAGGAGCTAAAGAGCAAAATAAATGAACAATACTCCTCCGTATCTAAACAGCTTTTCAAAATTGGGATTAAAACTTTTTTGTAGAACACTTCTTTCATGATTAAATATTTTTGCAAAGGTTTTTGAATACAGGGGTGTAATGAATGAACTATAGAAGACTGTGTTGGGAGACGCAAATGCTCACTCATACGTATAATCTCTGAAAAAAAGTAATAACAACAATAACATGGGGCATGCGCCAACGATTTTGAAGTGGGGGGCACAATATCAAATGTCCCCCACGAATTTACATGTATGCATAAGTCTGGTCTGTGATTGTGGTTGGCTAGTAATTTGGCATGTTATCTTTTTTTCTGGCGGCCAAAATATAGTTTTAATTGTCGTTGGCCATCTGACCCCCCCCCCCCCCCCGTTTGTCAGCAGGTGTTTGGCTGGTAATTTGGCAGGTAAAAAAAAAAAAAATGGCCGGCCAAAAATGGCTTTGGTCGTTGTTGGCCCTCTGCCCCTGCTTGTGAGAAGTTGTTTGGCTAATAACATAACTTTCAAACCAGTTTGACGTATTCTCTTCAGCTCTTTATGAGATATTTCGACGTAATACGGTGGAATACGTACCGTTTACAATTCAAGTCCAATTTATCGACGAAATTATTGTCTGTGAATTGCTTTGATGGAAAATGTTTGCAATAGCATCACGCGTCCAGCTTTTTATACATCGATTTAAGTCTAAATATGTAAATGTATATCTTCCTACAATTCTACCTACCAGTAAAATAACACAATTTGATCGGAGAAAATTACTACCAGGCAAACCCAATTTTGATATTAATAATTATTTCTATAAGATGATTAGCCTTAGAATTATTGATACGCAGTTAGTCAATGATCACGCATTGGTTATGTTTCTAGTATTTCAATTAAATAATGCATTGCTTTGGTCGTAAATAATTGAGAATCCCAACAAACCCGCAAAATAAGGTTCGTTTTCTTTATAGTCATATTCAAAATATTATTTTTCAATCGATCACCATATGGTAAGTGCAATATTTATGCAGTGTGTTATTTGGAGTGAAACAAGTTTAACATTAACTTCGCGCTGTGCATTAAATGGAGCATATCATTTGTTTCGAGTTCTAGAGACTCAGCGTGGGGGTGTTTGGGGTTTGAGCTCTTTTCGATAATGCACTTGGAAACTCCATCTGTAAAGACAGTGGCTTTCTTCTAAATGGATGAAAATCAGCATTTAGTAAATACACGCTTCAGTAAGATATTGAAGAAATACCACTTTAAGAAAGTGTACTATGGGACATAAATGTTGGCTTTTTATACACTAATGAATATTTTTCAACATGCTCTCGTATGTGTTCTTCTATATGTAAAATAATTATGTCTGGCACTTCAATTATAGTATTGGCAGAGTTTATCGCAGAGATGTCAAAGCTTAGGTGGGTAAGGGCTGTGGTTACCCAATTACGAGATGCCATGTTCAAATCTTGTTGCAGCATTTGTGTCCTTGGGCATGGCACTTCATCTGCATGACCTTTGTAATGCAGGGATTATAAATGGATACATCGGATGACTGAAAGGACTAGCTCCTGGGTTACCAACAGGCAGTTAGGCTAGGACAGGTCCGGGGAAGCGCCAGGGTAAAATCTTATAGTGTGCGAAAAACCGCCAAACCGGGGGAAAACCGCCAAACAGCAAATATCTTAGGGGCTAATTTTTTTGAGAAACACTCAAAATTCCATGATTTGTATTACTTTGAAAACAGTAGGTGTATCCTCTCTCCCCCTTCGTATTGCTGTCCCTTAGCGAGGAATTCTGCTTCTTAGATGTGTTATTATTACTGATGCTGCTCTTGGAATCGTTATTACTGGCGTCAGAATCGGGGTTGGGGGGTTGGGGTGCACTTGACCCCCAAATCAAAATTTATCATCGTTCGAGGAGGATTATACTGCGTGACCCCCCCCCCAAAAAAAAAAAAAAATAGTCCCTCTAATAGACTTCTAAATTAAATCCAAAATCAAGTATGATCCTTTATTTAGTGTGCTGATTTAAAAAGCCCATTTCATTTTCTAACTTCTGTGAAAATTTCATTGGTCTCGCTTCATTGATTGTGAATACATAGTCAATATCATATACCAGCAGTGCTTGTCAGCAATTCCCAATTTACAGTGCTACATCAGTGAATGTAAATCAGATGGAAGACAGGCAGGAAAACAATTAAAGTTTACAAGCTGGACATGGAAGGACAAATCATAATCTGGGAGAGCAAACACGACCAGTGTAACAGAACTTTCATTAGTTTTCAATTAAAATAATGATTGAGCAGCTGTTGAGATAATTCAAGTGAATAATTTAACCATAGAACAAAGTACGTATAATACGTGTGTGATGTGCTTTCCTTTTTATCAAACTTGGAGTGGGCTGGAAAGCACTGTTGTTACATAAGAACCTGTGTTTTCAAAATCAATTGAGTGAGGTCTTTGAAATTTTCACAGGAATTACAAAATGAAATGCGTTTCCTTAATATGTAAACTTAATTTAGCATCGAACTTTATTTAGTCATCACTTTGTGGTCTATGAGAGGAACATTTTGTTTTCTGGGACACGCTGTATTGATATTTTTTATTCATGAATTGCATACTTTTTAAAACATGTATCCCATAATATATTGTTCCATAATTCGTTGCTTGTTCGGCGGAAGGGGCCTAGAAGATGTTCTCGGCAGAAGGGCCTTAACAGTAAATTTCCTGTATTTAGAGCAATATTGTCTATTTGATATTCGCACTTCACAGATTGACAGACGGATCTAAAACTGAAGAGTTTGTTTCCAAAAGGGGGTAGATCCTTTTTTATCGAATGTGACTTTTTTTACCTCGATCTATTCAATTTTAGTAGCTCTATCAGACAACAAAAACGACAAGTTGAAATTCCCAGCAAAAAAGGTAAAAAATGGGCAATAAAAATGACTTTTTTTCCAAAAGGGGGTAGATCCATGTTAGTTTATTTCCAAAAGGGGTAGATCCAACACATAAAATAAAGAAAATTTAAATAAAATAGATAACAACTCACATATTTTTTGTAGGTGTGGTTTTACATTCGCATTGTGGGGTTCTTTGTTTGGTTAAGTTGGTTTCACTCGGAAACCTTGCAATATGGATTAATTCAATAAACTCATTTTTCTTAGAAAGGTATTGGATCTAGCCCCTTTTGGAAATAAACTAGAGTTTGCTTCCAAAAGGGGTTACATCCATTTTTTATCAAATTGCATTTTTTTTGTCAAAATCCATATAATTTTAGCAGTTCTATAAGATAACACAAATGAGAAGTTGAAATTTATCCTAAAATTTGTAAAAATGACAAAGAAAAATGACGTTTACTTTCAAAATGGGTTACATCCATTTAGTTTATTTCCAAAAGGGGGTAGATCCAAAAAATAAAAAATCAAACCAAACATTTAAAAAATTGAAAACACACAGTTTTTTTTTCTAAGTGTGGTTTAAAAAAAAATGGCAGGAAGGTTCCTGCATGTGATGTCCCCTCTATATTAAAACATGAATTTGCTCCCCTGACATGAGGTGATATCGATCTAGGTGTGTATAGAGTACCGAGGTGGAACGTCACTCTGGTTGAGATTATGTTGGACATCGACAGAACCAGGTGCAGCGCGTCGCTCTCTGGCTGTTTTCAGTAAGAGCTGGAGTTGCACTGATGTTCTCACATAACTTTCAAACCAGTTTGACGTATTCTCTTCAGCTCTTTATGAGATATTTCGACGTAATAAGGTGGAATACGTACCGTTTACAATTCAAGTCCAATTTATCGACGAGATTATATCTGCCCCCAGTCTGTATCTTGCCGGCCACTTGTCTGTGAATTGCTTTGATGGAAAATGTTTGCAATAGCATCACGCGTCCAGCTTTTTATCTCAAAGTAGACCACTGCCAATCGATTTAAGTCTAAATATGTAAATGTATATCTTCCTACAATTCTACCTACCAGTAAAATAACACAATTTGATCGGAGAAAATTACTACCAGGCAAACCCAATTTTGATATGAATAATTATTTCTATAAGATGATTGCCTTAGAATTATTCATACGCAGTTAGTCAATGATCACGCATTGGTTATGTTTCTAGTATTTCAATTAAATAATGCATTGCTTTTGGTCGTAAATAATTGAGAATCCCAACAAACCCGCAAAATAAGGTTCGTTTCCTTTATGTCATATTTCAAAATATTATTTTTCAACCGATGCACCCATATGGTAAGTGCAATATTTATGCAGTGTTCATTTGGATGAAACAGTTTAACTTAAGTCTATTTATATATTCGAAAATTGGGTTTGCCTGGTAGTAATTTCTCGATCAAATTGTGTTATTTTACTGGTAGGTAGAATTGTAGGAATATACATTTACATATTTGAGACTTAAATCGATGTATAAAAAGCTGGACGCGTGATGCTATTGCAACATTTTCCATCAAAGCAATTCACACACAAGTGGCGCAAGATACAGACTGGGGCAGATATAATTTCGTCGATAAATTGGACTTGAATTGTAAACGGTACGTATTCCACCTTATTACGTCGAAATATCTCATAAAGAGCTGAAAGAGAATACGTCAAACCTGTTGAAAGTTATGTGAGAACATCAGTGCAACTCCAGCTCTTACTGAAAACAGCCAGAAGAGCGCGCGCTGCACTGGTTCTGTCGATGTCCATACATAATCTCAACCAGAGTGACGTTCCACCTCGGTACTCTATACACACCTAGATCGATATCACCTCATGTCAGGGAGCAAATTCAGTTTTTAATATAGAGGGACATCACATGCAGGAACCTTCCTGCCTATTTTTTTAAACCACACTTAGAAAAAAAAACTGTGTGTTTTCAATTTTTAAATGTTTGGCTTGATTTTTTATTTTTTGGATCTACCCCTTTTGGAAATAAACTAAATGGATGTAACCATTTTGAAGTAAACGTCATTTTTTCTTGTCATTTTTACAAATTTAGGATAAATTGGCAACTTCTCATTTGTGTTATCTTATAGAACTGCTAAAATTATATGGATTTTGACAAAAAAAATGCAATTTGATAAAAAATGGATGTAACCCTTTTGGAAGCAAACTCTAGTTTATTTCCAAAATGGGGCTAGATCCAATACCTTTCTAAGAAAAATGAGTTTATTGAATTAATCCATATTGCAAGGTTCGAGTTGAAACCAACTTAACCAAACAAAGAACCTCCACAATGCGAATGTAAAACCACACCTACAAAAAATATGTGAGTTTTATCTATTTTATTTAAATTTTCTTATTTTATGTGTTGGACTCTACCCCTTTTGGAAATAAACTAACATGGATCTACCCCTTTTGAAAAAAAGTCATTTTTATTGCCCATTTTTACCTTTTTTGCTGGGAATTTCAACTTGTCGTTTTGTTGTCTGATAGAGCTACTAAAATTGAATAGATCGAGGTAAAAAAAAGTCACATTCGATAAAAAAGGATCTACCCCCTTTTGGAAACAAACTCTTCAGTTTTAGATCCGTCTGTCAATCTGTGAAGTGCGAAATATCATAATAGACAATATTGCTCATAATACAGGAAATTTACTGTTAAGGCCTTCTGCGAAACATCTTCTAGGCCCCTTCCGCCGAACAAGCAACGAATTATGGAACAATATATATATGATACATGTTTGTAAAAAGTATGCAATTCATGAATAAAAAATATCAATACAGCGTGTCCCAGAAAAAAAATGTTCCTCTCATAGACCACAAAGTGATGACTAATAAAGTTACGATGCTAAAATTAAGTTACATATTAAGGAAACGCATTTCATTTTGTAATTCCTGTGAAAATTCAAAGACCTCACTCAATTGATTTTGAAAACACAGGTTCTTATGTAACAACAGTGCTTTCCAGCCCACTCCATAGTTGATAAAGGAAAGCACATCACACACGTATTATACGTACTTTGTTCTATGGTTAACATTATTCACTTGAATTATCTCAACAGCTGCTCAATCATTATTTTAATTGAAAACTAATGAAAGTTCTGTTACACTGGTCGTTTCTCCCAGATTATGATTTTGTCCTTCCATGTCCCAGCTTGTAAACTTTAATTGTTTTCGCTGCTGTCTTCCATCTGATTTACATTCACTGATGTAGCACTGTAAATTGGGAATTGCTGACAAGCACTGCGGTATATGATATTGGACTATGTATTTCACAATCAATGAACGGCGAGACCAATGAAATATTTCACAGAAGTTAGGAAAATGAAATGGGCTTTTAAATCAGCACACTAAATAAAGGATCATACTTGATTTTGGATTAATTTAGAAGTCTATTAGAGGGACATTTTTTTTTTTTTTTTTGGGGGGGCACGCAGTATAATCCTCGTCGACGATGATAAATTTTGATTTGGGGGTCAAGTGCACCCCAACCCCCAACCCCGATTCTGACGCCAGTAATAACATTCAAGAGCAGCATCAGTAATAATAACACATCTAAGAAGCAGAATTCCTCGCCTAAGGGACAGCAATACGAAGGGGGAGAGAGGATACACCTACTGTTTTCAAAGTAATACAAATCATGAATTTGAGTGTTTCTCAAAAAATATTAGCCCCTAAGAATTTGCTGTTGGCGTTTTCCCCCGGTTTGGCGGTTTTTCGCAACACTATAAGATTTTACCCTGGCGCTTCCCCGACCTGTCTAGCCTAACTGCCTGTTGGTAACCCAGGAGCTAGTCCTTCAGTCATCCGATGTACTCCATTTATAATCCCTGCATTACAAAGGTCATGCAGATGAAGTGCCATGCCAAGGACACAAATGCTGCAACAAGATTTGAACATGGCATCTCGTAATTGGTTAACCACGGCCTTACCCACCTAAGCTTTGACATCTCTGCGATACACTCTGCCAATACTATAATTGAAGTGCCAGACATAATTATTTTACATATAGAATAACACATACGAGAGCATGTTGAAAAATATTCATATTATAAAAAGCCAACATTTATGTCCCATAGTAAACTTTCTTAAGTGGTATTTCTTCAATATCTTACTGAAGCGATGTATTTACTAATGCTGATTTTCATCCATTTAGAAGAACACACTGTCTTTACAGATGGAGTTTCCAAGTGCCATTATCGAAAGAGAGCTCAAACCCCAAACACCCCCACGCTGAGCTCTCATAGAACTCGAAACAAATGATATGCTCCATTTAATGCACAGCGCGAAGTTAATGTTAAACTTGTTTCATCCAAATAAACACTGCATAAATATTGCACTTACCATATGGTGTATCGATTGAAAAAATAATATTTTGAAATATGACATAAAAAAACGAACGGCTTATTTTGCGCGGTTTTTGGGATTCTCAATTATTTACGACCAAAAGCAATGCATTATTTAATTGTAATACTAGAAACATAACCAATGCGTGATCATTGACTAACTGCGTATCAATAATTCTAAGGCTATCATCTTATATAGAAATAATTATTAATATCAAAATTGGGTTTGCCTGGTAGTAATTTTCCCGATCAAATTGTGTTATTTACTGTAGGTAGAATTGTAGGAAATATACATTTACTATATTTAGACTTAAATCGATTATAAAAAGCTGGCGCGCGTGATGCTATTGCAAACATTTTCCATCAAAGCAATTCACAGACAATAATTCGTCGATAAATTGGACTTGAATTGTAAAACGGTACGTATTCCACGCGTATTACGTCGAAATATCTTCATAAAGAGCTGAAGAGAATACGTCAAACTGGTTTGAAAGTTATGTTATTAGCCAAAACAACTTCTCATCAACAGGGCAGAGGGCCAACAACGACCAAAGCCATTTTGCCGGCCATTTTTTTTTTTTACCTGCCATAATACCAGCCAAACACCTGCTGGACAAACGGGGGGGGGGGGGAGGGGGGCAGTATGGCACGACAATTAAAACTATATTTTTGGCCGCCAGAAAAAAAGATAAATGCCAAATTACTAGCGCAACCACAATCACAGACCAGACTTATGCATACATGTAAATTCGTGGGGACATTTGATATTGTGCCCCCCACTTCAAAAATCGTGTGCGCATGCCCCATGTTATTGTGTTTATTACTTTTTTCAGAGATTATACGTATGAGTGACATTTGCGTCTCCAACACAGTCTTCTATAGTTCATTCATTACACCCCTGTATTCAAAAACCTTGTGCAAAAATATTTAATCATGAAAGAAGTGTTCTACAAGAAAGTTTTAATCCCAATTTTGAAAAGCTGTTTAGATACGGAGGAGTATTGTTCATTTATTTTGCTCTTTTAGCCTCCTAGGAGTTATGCCCGAAAAAGACGTGTACTGAA
>JZLH01S0179618.1:21587-34278 GCA_001188425.1 Eucidaris tribuloides | reverse complement strand
CCTTCCTCCTCCTCCTCCTCCTCCTCCTCCACATCATTATCGTTTTTATAATCATCGTTATTACTATTGTCATTATCATTATTAGGCCTATCATCATCACCATTATTATCACTATCATTATTAATATTGTTGATGTTTTGTTGAAGATGTTGTTGTTATTGCTGCTGCTGTTGTTTACATTACAGTCGCTTGTTTGTGCCAGCATGCATGCATGGGCCAAAATATACCAGATGAGCTAGCACTTTCCCCACCACCACCAAAAATTCGTCTTCGGATCAATACATAAGAAATAGCCATCACACAGGTGATGTAATGCCGTGTCACTTTACTTGTCACCTGTTTTCGGTAAGTTATAAATATAGGTTAATTAATTGATTCCCTTATCAAATGAGATTAACACAACCGCAGACACAACCGTTCACATACAATTAGGTTCACAGGTGTGAGTAAACACGGAGTAAATAACCTGGTGTTTTGAGGATGTCTTATAATTTGGATATTAGATTTATGTAGTTATTATATTGGAAGTTATAAATTTGTTAACTTATTTCTCATAAAAAATATGTCCGTTTTCTGGGAAATAATAACGTCAAGTCATAGATTTTGGATAGTTAGTTTATCGGAAATATCGACCGTTGAGGCGTCGTGGTAATATCCTGAAACACTTGTTCGTGTATGCCGATTAATTTTTGATATTAACTAAATTAAAGATGCAATAACACAATTACCGTCACCATCATACCACCACGAGCTCTCCTCCTACTACTACTCTACCAATTCTATTTCGTATTACTATAACCATTTGAGAACCCTTTTTCTTATTCAAACTATGTCTACTACTACTACTACTACTACTACTACTACTACTACTACTACTACTACTACTACTACTACTACTACTACTACTACTACTACTACTATTTCTTCTTCTTCTTCTTCTTCTTTTCTACTTCTTCTACTACTTCTACTACAACTACTACCATACTATATACTTACGTACAACAACCCATTACTACTCTATCACTACTACTACTACTACTACTACTACTACTACTACTACTAACTACCACTATACTACTATTACCACCACCACTACCACACTACCACCACTACCACACCACTATTACTAATACTACCACCAATCTACACACCCCATCACCACACCACCACCAATTCCACTCACCACCCACTTTACACCATCACACTACCACCACCACCACCATCAAATACCACCACCATCACCACTACTATCACCACCAACTACCACCACCACTATTACTACAACTATACTACTACATACTACTACTTACTACTACTATACTACTACTACTACTACTACTTCTACTATTACTTGCTACTAATTTTTTCATATCCTTTTGCTTCTTATTTCCCTATTTTATAATGATGAGGGATTATTATTGATATATTATTGCTTATTATATATTATTATTTATTTTATTATTATTTTATTATTAGTTATTAGTAGTAGTAGTAGTAGTAGTAGTAGTAGTAGTAGTAGTAGTAGTAGTAGTAGTAGCAGTAGTAGTAGTATAGTAGTAGTAGTAGTAGTAGTAGTAGTAGTAGTAGTAGTAGCAGCAGTAGTATCGTCATCATCATCATCATTATTATTACTATTATCATCAAAAAGTATCTAGTGAGATAAACAAGATTCTAAAATGTGCTTTCCTACCTTACATCCGGTTTCTACCTGTGACTAAAAATATAACGTTACTCGACCCGAACGACCACTAGTACCAATGCTCGTTATATTTCACTATGCCTACCATGCTAACTATATCATTCAATACCACAAAAGCTACTCATGATGGTAAAATGGTAATCATATTACTTGCATGATAGAAATTATTGTACATTCGACGATAGTATCTTGAACTTTCCGAACAGTAATGTCTCAATGAACAAAAAAGGGTGAACTGTTGATACATCATTACACAATGTCTGGTATTTTTCAAATACTTTATCTCTGTCATCGTTACTGGTTTTGAGAGAAGAATTAGATACTGACATTTTCGTCAAGGTGCTTGTATATTTAGCACCTGCTTGGCTACCGCCCACGTCGAACAGAAGCTATCTGTTAACGAGCCATGTCTCTCTGACGTCATAATTCTATTCATCCATTCGTATAGGAAATATCCCAACCCGCAGACAACAAAACCCAGACGACAAAGAATAAGACACTGCGTGAGTAGCCAATCATTAGCACATTTTAATTAATTAAACGAAAGGATACCAACAAAAATGAGACAATGTCGTAATAATTGCATTAAAGGAACGTCCGTGCAACGTTGACCTAGTTACCCGTGTTTGCCGTATAGCAACGTCACGCCTGTGGAAGCCCTCTTAATGTTTATCACCGAACCAATTCCGGGTTTTAATCCGGGACATTGGCCACAACCTGTTTGTAAAGGTTGGAAAACAACAAAATTACCCTGTCATATCTAGGAGCTGGTTGTCAGATGTCAGTTCGAACAATTCTAGGCTCATGTCACACGCCGTATCATGACACAACAAATAGGCCAGCAGCTACACGTGTCCGAGGTTATACCCTCCACGCCCTACACATCCACGGTGTTGTGGTATATGAATGTCGGAAAACGGTAATTAATGTGAGTGATGACTTCCCATTCGGGAACGCACAGTGCGTTGGGAATAAACTGATCAAAACAGTTAGGCCATCGTACGTAATGATTACTAGCCCGCCAACAAGTCGACTGACATTATTTGAATCAATTAACATGCAGAGCGTGCGTAACCACACACTAGACTTTGGGGTGACCGCAGGATCGGCCGCGCGCGCGTGCCACCACTTTCGCTTAGAAATTTTCGGCCTTCTGTTGACGTCGCGATTAATTAGTTTTGGTTAAAAAACGTCGAATTGAAAGGTGAGAATCAGCAGAGAGGCATTGAGTCATGTTGAGGTGAAAGTGGGAAGGGGTGGCAAGTACGAGATCGCGACATCATTTGGTATTTCCTTTCAATTATTGACAGTTATGTCAGATTACGTTCAGACAAAGAAAAATCACGGTTATTAAAGACATATGATTATATAGAAACAGATTCATTTTATGTTTAAATCAAATATTTGTTGAACATGCACTGATTCATTTATTCGTTCGCGAATATTGTACCCTCTGTTTACATTTTCGGTTTTAAAGTGTGTGAATTTGTTCACTGTGTGCAAATTGGAATATACCCTATCATTATGGTCGACCTATACAACCCCTTTGTTCTCAAAAGAATAATATCAAGACGATTAAGAAGGGACCTGTATTCCATAATTAGTTTTGACCGTGGAGGTAGAAGAGAGATATTAGAGGAAAGAACACTTTAAGTAAAGTATAACATTTTGCTAGATGGAATCACACCCATTTTGTAATACTACGTGTTACTCCATTATAAGTTAGTATACTTTTGAGATATTGGTCCAGGCCTGGGGAGTTCCGACCCGTAACTGATGGTGGCCACCCAAACTTGAAACTTTCTGCAATTATCCGGGTTTTTTTTTTTCACTTCGTAATTCCAACTCGGACCGCAAGAACGTTTATTTACGCCTTTTCTTCCTATATGTTCCTGCTAGGCTTGTATTAAATTATATGATGAGTTGACAAATGTTTAGAAATTAATAGTAAACAAAGAAAAATGACAAAGTAATCCACGATAGACCTACAATTGTAAAATGGGTTTGGCTGACAAAATATTAAGCAAAGACCAAAGAAAACTGAAATATAAAGCGTATACATTTTCCTTCCTCATAGATATTTCTTTAAAGCCACTGGCTAACATTTACCACAATTAAAAAAAAAATGTGAGATACATAATCCTCCATTCTCCAAGTGTCTTTGATACGGTCTAAAAATAAAGCCTTGAAAAAAATTGTTTTTCAAAATGATTATTTAGTGCTTTAAAAAAGTGAAAATCGTAAGTTGACCGGATTCACCTCCCCATTTCCTCCCATAGACTTACTGTGTGTGGATCTAGGCTATTTTTTTTACTCGCCACGAGTACTAATTGTTTATTCATTCATATCTTGCCAGTGGCAGCATAAATTTCCAAACTTTTGTAGCTCAGATAGCAAAGTTTGACAATTTATTTTTTAATTTGAAGCTCCACAATGTTAGCCTATTACTTTAAATCTAGTTTCAAAACCTTTCAATCAGGAGATTCCGCGGTTTAAACCAAATGTTGTCTTGAATGAGTAAGGGTGGATTTCTTGCCCCTTCGTACAAAATCACAAAGATTTAAGCAAGGACAGAACGATTTGTTAAAAACCTGTTTTAACCATAGGCGCCGAAGATGTTAAGCCTTATGCTGCGCAACTTGTCGCATTGCCCCGGCCGACTCCCGTGGGTGGGGTGTGGGCGTGGGAAGGCCACGGGTTTGTCACCTGTCCCTTTGTACCCGGCATCTGTTTTGTGGTTTTCCCTATTTATCTGAAACGGACACATTCTGACACATATAAAGAAAAGAAGAAACTGGTTCTAAAAATGACCAACGACACAACAACAACAGCCATAACGTGGACCACAGTCAAAGACAATAATGATAATGAGACCGTGCCAAATAACTTTGTTTCGATCTTAATGCATATTTACGTTTCATCATGGATAGCTAATATAGATTATGCGAGTGTCAATAACATTTGGCACAGGGCTTTGAAAGATGGGTAATTGAAAGCTACTAAACTGGGATTTCGGTGACTATTTTTATCGGTGAGCTTATGATTTTGTTTTGTGCGCACGATGTCAGAATTAACCAAATGTTAACAACGGGAGGGCAAGCAAGTATCAGAAACAATAAAAATAAACCTCGAGCAAAAAAAAATAATAATAAATAGAAAAATAAATAAATAAAAAGAAAGAAAAGAAAACAAATACACCGCGTTTTGTTCCAGCAATGCTTTACACACGATTTGCTAGTTTCGATAGATTATTTCATTCATTTTTCCGTTAATAATGGTCACCTGGAATCAACTTGACTTTGACAACTTTTCATATGAATTAAACGGCCACTGCCTAATCAAACTGAAATATCGTCTTCTTTCGCTCAAATGATGCCACCAAATATTTCCCACAATCCATCGTAATTAACATTTTGTGTACTGAAATACTCATACACCTCAGAATGCTCTGTAAATCATGACAATGCAACAATGTACGTTCATGAATGTTTGCCCGCATTTTGGTCGAAAATACTACCTTTTCCCCAATCTTTCAAAATTTTATTGTCACCAGACATCACAAAAAATTAACCTACGAAAATGCTTATAGTGACAAACTGTGATTAAAAAAAATTATTAATGGAGAGCAGGTACCGCAAGTACATTTTGTATGGCAAAATGGTCGGGTCGGAGGGGGTGACGACCGTTTATTTTTCATCACTGTTTTATAAACAAACAAACAAACAAACAAACTCGGAAATGGTTCAGAGCTTGTAATTTTCAAGGAATTAGGGATATACGTCTTTCTAAAAACACACACACAAC
Organism: Eucidaris tribuloides; assembly: GCA_001188425.1. Lineage (NCBI taxonomy): Eukaryota > Metazoa > Echinodermata > Echinoidea > Cidaroida > Cidaridae > Eucidaris > Eucidaris tribuloides. The sequence goes on along the minus strand of JZLH01S0179618.1, from coordinate 28,775 downwards.
AAAACATTTGCAATCATGCAGCAATTAAAGGTTATATGGTTAAATCGAACTTTCGACTCATTGAACCTCATATATGCATTGGACGCACTTCTCTATTTGTGAATCATGATTGATTTCCCTGCAAAACAATAACTTCCGAAGTCCAATTTTTGTCTTCCTCTAAACTTTCCTGGTATACTTCCTGCATCTGTACGGTCACCGTTGTCTTACTCAACATAATCATCATCTAATTTATTGATAAAGAAACATGAGCAATTTGTGACTAATACGATATCAAAAGATCGCGATAGGTAATCGCAATTTCACGGTAAAATAGACACATTTAAACTTAATGATTACTTAACGTTACACATGACTTGATTGCTTGTAAACAACCGGTAACAATCGGCATAGGATGGTATTCCCAATCAGGGAGGTACAGGGCAGGCCTGAGTGGAGGAAAGCGAGGAATATCAGAAGTTTCAGGTTAAAAAAAGGCGGGAAAAACGATCCGTCTGATAACGCGTCACTGTATTACCTAACTATGAAGAAAGGAAGACAAAGGCTACATGTACATAATGGTCGTTCAGCAAAGAGGTGCATTATTTCCTATTTTGATGTCCTTAGCAACCGTTGTTTACCAAAAAGAAAAAGAACATTGACCTCTTCTGGCGGTTTTCTAGAAGTAAACAAACCGATAAGATGGAACGCCGAAGGCATTCGCGCCTATCACGATCAAGGTCAAGTTTACTGGCTTTAATCGTCCGACAATAATATTGTCGATGATTTCATAGATTTGCTATTCAACCTCATTCCCATCAACAATAATTATGTTCCTCTACTAATGATACCACTGATAAGAGTCCCATGGACATGATGGATGGACAACAAAGTTTACTTCATGTCAAAGTCGGTTGCAAAGCGCAAACAGAGTGCCAAAGAAGAATGCGATTTTGTTCACGTAGGTCAGTGCACTCCATTTATCAGTTTCTACGTAATAATTTGTACACTCTAAGAAAACAAAAGGTTCCCAAAAGATTATCAATTTTGTCACAATAGCGTAACCAATTTTGGTGCATATCAAAACCATTTTTACATATACACACAACAAAAAAAGTAACTACCCCCTTTTTCAAACTACCATAATTTTTTAACAAAATATGTTTGAGCAAAATAATTTGACAAGACATGTTTTTACACTCATTGACTAATTTCTGTGTGAAAATAAGATTAATCCGTCAAGCCATGCATGAGTGAGCATGCATTAAATGCAAAAATGCCACTTTTCAAAAGTCACATGAGTCATCTCTTATTGCTAAATAATGGTATTGTTTGCTTTATTTGTAAAGTGTGCTCACTGAACCATGACATGGTTACAACCTCTCATGTCCGTACAACATGTAAATATACATTTTGCGGAAAAATTCCAATTTTCATTTTTTCAATAAACTTAATGGATTTTACATTTTCAAAATTGAGAAAGAATGGAAATCTTTAAATCGATCTCACTGAAGCGTAAAATGTGCGAAAAGTTCCAAAAGAGGACTGAGGGGGTCAAACGATAGATGATTAACTTAAACAGCGCTTAATCATTCAACAAAAAACAGAATTTGTCAAAATCCTGCATCACAAATCCCTAAAAATGACCCTTGTGACTTTTGAAAAGTGACATTTTTTGCTTTTAATACGTGCTCACTCATGCATGACCAGACGAATCAATCACATTTTCTCACAGAAGTTAGTAAATCAGTGCAGGAACACCCTTACCAAATTATATTGCTCAAAATTGTTTCTTAAGTGTTATTTCTTAAAAGTTATGGTATTTTGAAAAAGGGGGTATAGTTACTTTTTTGTTATGTTTAAAACGGTTCGTATCATTTTGTTCAAAACGGTGCTGCCAAGAACCTTTTGTTGATCCAAAAGGTTCTCTTTAAAGGCAGGGGATCACTTTTTTGCATGCCTAAAAATTAACATTGTGTAAATACATTGGCATTTAGAAGAAAATGCCATCTGGGAACCTTTAGCAAAATAAAGGAGCTAGAAACTCAGTTTTAGTGGAATTATAGTGACCGTTAGAATAAGATTTGATTTTTTTTTCTCGCGAGAAAAAAATCCTACCATAGAACGTACACTAAACGGCCATTGTTTTTCTTTTGCATTTTTAAAATTGTAAGCAATCAATTTTACAGACATTCTTCATCAATAGCTAAGTGCATGGGTATCTTTTCCTGCCGTCTGTGGGATGTTTGTGCAAATGAGATCCACTGACCTTTAAAGCGTAAGTGACATGATTGGTGGTAACTTGGGCTGAAACTACCCTAGAGTCAAGTAAACTATGCAAGGATTCTCCAGTGAAAATCTTGTAGTCAAACGTTGACTCATTCTAAAATAAACAATGTCAATATCACTGGTAGCAGGGAAACCTGCTGTGTGGCTCTCTATGGGGCTTATTTTTATCGTACCCGGATAAAATTAAAATACTCCTAAGTTTATGCTTGATTCTCCTTAAGTAAACAAATTACAGACAAATCCTCCCAGGTGGGAGATCCACTCCTGCTAGTGTATAGTTGGTACATATTTCAACTCATTTGGTTCGTGAGGCATTTTCAAGTGTTCCCAATCATGTTACTAACTTTTAACCCCCAAAATGGTTCTGCTATTGTGAGAAAAATGGTTCTACAACGAACCTTTTTCTAAGTTAGAGTGTAAGATGAGATGGTTTGACACTTTAGCAATGTATCCAGTAAAAACCCCCCACATATTTCTTTATGTTATTAATGTCTCCGATAACGTCTAAAAATCAAGCCCTGAAAATATTATACATCAAAACGATAAAAATGTTTTTAAAAAGTGAAAACTTATGAGGCTCTTGTTTACCATCCATTGAACCCATATACATGTATTGCTGTGTTAACAGCCCAACTGATCGTTAAATTATCTTGTCCATATACATCATGCTCGTCGTAGGATAATGTTTATTATTTTTTTCATTCTAGGACGTTTATTTAGCGATTTGAGCTTTATTTCACGTAGTTTTAGCTTTATATAGCTCAGACATCAATGTTCGACCCCCTTTTTTAGACTGTACTTCTACAATGTTAAATGGTGTTCTGGTGTTTTACGTTTGTTTGTTTGTTTGTTTTATTTCCGTATCCGTAAAAAGATCAATACAACATATACATATATAAGGCAAAAAGAAAGAATTATTACATAGCGTACAGAAAACGGTGGAAAGCCCATTTCAGAATCATTAACAAAATGATTCTGTTCTTCCATGGGGTCCAAAGTTAACATAATGAAAATATTATGTATATGCGACCCACCACCACGACACCCCGATAAAGTCGCACACCTCAAAGTTAAGGAAAGTATAAAATAATGCAACTAGGGTGTAATATATGAAAGTGAAGTATATTCAATAATCAAAATTTATGTCCAATACATGCTGCAACAGTTTGAATATTTATATTTTACACCCAAATTATGTTTCTTTCCACTTTCATGTTTTATAAGATGTGCGACTCCATCAGGGTATCGCGGTAATAGGTCACATATAATCTGAGAATTGTGTATACATAATACAAATCAGATCTGATAATGTGCCCACCCCACCCATCCCCCCCCTCAACAACTTACATCCCAACGGACCTCAAAAATCTACTAGAATGAAGCAAATTTAGATAAAGGGTATATCATTTCTTTTTTTCAGAACAATAATAATAATAATAATCAATAATAATAGCAATAACAATTTTAAAGTTTAAAGTTTACAAAAACAATTGGACTTCGCGGTTAAATATGGTTGTACTACTTGACTCTCGTATATGCAATGGTAATTCATTGTACAATACACTGCCACGATAGGAAAAGGTACGCTTACAGCTCTGAGTGTTAGGTTTCGGCAGAGTTAGGTTATTATCTGTTCTGAGAGCATATCCAGTTGATTTAAACTTGAATTTCTCTTCCAAATATGTTGGTGTCAAATTATGAATATTTATACATAACGAGTACATATGTCTTGTTTGACGTTTTTGTAAAGTTTCCCATTTAATACATAATGAATTTCATGAATTGATTTATGCTCGATGGTTTAACTTTCAGAATAATTCTGCCAGCCCTGTTTTGTATTTTTTGTAACATTTCTAAGTGTGTTTTAGCTGCCAGGACCAAATAACATCAGCATAGTCGATATGAGGCATAATTACAGAATTATACAATAATTTCAAACCTGATTTCATTTACAACGCTCTCACCTTCCTAAAACGCTGATCATTTTCCCAATCTTCTTACATAATTCCTCAATGTGGAGGTTCCACTTCATTTCAGAATCAATGAAAACACCTAAATATTTAAAGCTTTGAACTTGACCAATAACATTGTTATTTATTCTTATATTCAGGGAACTGTGTTTGCGTAACATATGTTTCGTACCTATTAACATGCAAACTGTCTTTGTACAATTTATTTTCAATCTATTGTTATTCATCCAAATGCTTAACTTCTTCAATTCGGAATTTAGAGTGTTTTCAATAACACGGGGGTCTTTGTTAAAGACCCCGTGTTATTGAAAAACACTCTAAATTTCGAATTGAAGAAGTTAAGCATTTGGATGAATAACAATAGATTGAAAATAAATTGTACAAAGACAGTTTGAATGTTAATAGGTACGAAAACATATGTTACGCAAACACAGTTCCCTGATATAAGAATAAATAACAATGTTATTGGTCAAGTTCAAAGCTTTAAATATTTAGGTGTTTTCATTGATTCTGAAATGAAGTGGAACCTCCACATTGAGGAATTATGTAAGAAGATTGGAAAATGATCAGCGTTTTAGGAAGATGAGTAGCTTTGTAAATGAATCAGGTTTGAAATTATTGTATAATCTGTAATTATTGCCTCATATCGACTATGCTGATGTTATTTGGTCCTTGGCAGCTAAAACACACTTAGAAATGTTTACAAAAAATACAAAACAGGGCTGGCCAGAATTATTCTGAAAGTTAAACCATCGAGCATAAATCAATTCATGAAATTCATTATGTATTAAATTGGGAAACTTTACAAAAACGTCAAACAAGACATATGTACTCGTTGATGTATAAAAATTTCATAATTTGACACCAACATATTTGGAAGAGAAATTCAAGTTTAAATCAACTGCATATGCTCTCAGGACAGATAATAACCTAACTCTGCCGAAAACCTAACGCTCAGAGCTGTAAGCGTACCTTTTTCTATCGTGGCAGTGTATTGTACAATGAATTACCATTGCATATTCGAGAGTCAAGTAGTACAACCATATTTATTCGGGAAGTCCAATTGTTTTTGTAAACTTTAAACTTTAAAATTGTTATTGCTATTATTGTTGTTTATTATTATTATTATTGTTCTGAAAAATTGAAATGGTACCCTTTATCTAAATTTGCTTCATTCTAGTAGATTTTTGAGATCCGTTGGGGATGTAAGTTGTTGAGGGTGGGGGGAGGGTGGGTGGGTGGGCGCATTATTTGATCTGATTTGTATTATGTATACACAATTCTCAGATTATATGTGACCTATCACCGCGATACCCTCATGGAGTCGCACATCTTATAAAACATGAAAGTAGAAAGAAACATAATTTGGGTGTAAAAATAAATATTCAAACTGTTGCAACATGTATTGGACATAAATTTTGATTATTGAAGATACTTCACTTTCATATATTACACCCTAGTTACATTATTTTATACTTTCCTTAACTTTGGGCGTGTGCGACTTTATCATGGTGTCGTGGTGGTGCGGTCGCATATACATAATATTTCCATTTATGTTAACTTTTTACCCCATGGAAGAACAAAAATCATTTTGTTAATGATTCTGATATGGCTTTCCACCGTTTTCTGTACACTATGTAATAATTTTTTCTTTTGTGCCTTATATATGTATATGTTGTATTGATCTTTTTACGGATACGGAAATAAAACAAACAAACAAACAAACAAAGAACAAACAAACATCGGTCAACCTGTAAACAATATCTGTTTATACTGGAAAACACTGAACGCACTAGATTACTATCAGAAACGGCAAACAAAGCCATTCACTTAATCGTTTAAAGATGTGCTCGCATGCATGAAGAAGACTGTGACGTCATGCATAATATTTCAGAGGCTGTGGGAAGTACGCAAAGCATTACATGCTTAGGAGATCATACCGAGGTATACATTTCCCTAAAGTAAATGTTAGTTGGAAGTTTTGAACGGCCTGGATAGTAGATATTCTTAATGATAGTGATATTCTCCTCATATCTATAGAATACAAGAAATTATGCTATTGACCCATAATAATAAGCTAGATCTCCATTAAAAAGTCATTATTGTTACGAGTTTCCTCAATAGCTTATCGCTTATCAGGGACAATTCAGAGTCACATAGTGACCACAACGCCTTCAATGATGTCGAGGATGCGTGCGAAACTTCTAAACGGCTCTACATCACATCATTTCATCAGTTTTTAGATGGCAACTCGACACTGGCTAAAGCAGTGAAATTGAATTTGCCATAGAGAAAACGGCATGTTTTCTTTGTAGAGCACTGTGTAATAAAAATTGTCCTCATTAATTATAAATAGTGCTGATGTATTTAGTTAGAAGAAAAGGAGCGATCCCTTCAATTAGATAGAAATTACATCGGTCAACTTGCCCATTCACTTAATCGTTTTAAAGATGTCTCGCATGCATGAAGAAGGCTGTGACGTCATGCATTATTATTCAGAGGGCCGTGGGATGTACGCAACCATTACATGCTTCGGGAGCGTCAAACCGTGGTATAAAATTCCCATAAAGAAAGTTGTTTGGAAGTTTGAAGGGTCCTGGAATAATAGATAAATTAATGATAGTGATATCTCCTCATATCTACAGAATGCAAGAAATATATTGCATTGACCAATAATAATGAACTAGATCTATATTAAAAAGGATTATTGTTTACGAGTTTAATCAATCTCTAATCGCTTATCAGGACAATTCAGAGTCACAAGAGATACAGTGCCCTCACTGATGTCGAAGATGCCGTCCGCAACTTCTTAACGGTGTTACGTCACATCATTGTCATCATCTTTGGATGGCACTTGAACTTGACCACTACAGTAAAATTGCATATGGCATCATAGAAAATGGCATGTTTTCTTTGCAGAGCCTTGTGCAATGGAATTATCTCTCTCTGT
>JZLH01S0179618.1:8820-21562 GCA_001188425.1 Eucidaris tribuloides | reverse complement strand
AGCCGAATAGTATATCACTGTATCGTCCGCATAAAGGTGAACGGAACATTTATCAAAACAATTGGTCAAGTCGTTTATAAATAATAGAAATAGAATGGGGCCCAGAATAGACCCCTGCGGGACCCAATGTGTTACTAGTAAATCGGACGACATTGTTAATTAAAGTTCTAATACGCCTACCATGTAAATAACTATGAAACCATTCCAGAGATGTTCCCGTTAAACCAGTATAAGAAATCAGTGTTGACAATAAGATGTCATGGTCTACTAAATCAAAGGCCTTTTGGAGGTCTATAAAGTATAAATACTGTGCCCGTGTATAAGCCATTGTCAAGTGCCATAAGCCAATCATCTGTCACCTTTACAAGTGAAGTACTGGTTGAATGATTTGACCTGAATCCGGATTGTTGTTTCTCTAGTATGTTATTTTCTGACAAATAACGTACGAGCTGACGCTGTACAACTCTTTCTAAAAGTTTTGAAACGCAGCTGAGCAGGGAGATTGGCCTATAGTGATCAGGATTGGCTTTATCACCCTTCTTGAATAACGGTATTATTTTGGTTATTTTCCACGTATTCGGCACTATTCCTTCACAAATTGATTTATTTATCAAATACACGATACTTTTAACAATTTCAGGCCCACATAACTTGAGAATAAATGAACTAATTCCATCAACACCGAAAGATTTTTTGTTTTTTAAAGCGAAGATTTCTTTAAGTACATCTGATTCAGTGACAGGACATAATTTAAAACAATTTTCTTGATCCAAAGTGTGAAGTGTCTCCACCGCAGTATTGGGGACTGCGGTTGAGAGACTTTCATTTTTAAAGATACATGACCTGGCAACATTTGCAAAATGACTATTAAATTCCTCAGCCAATTCTTCATTGCTACGGTTTGAGCAATTTATTGACTCACTAGATTTTTTGGGCGCTAATAATTTGAGGATTTCCCAAGATTTCGAACGGCCTTGACAATCACGAATTTTTTCAGTATAATAGTATTTTTTAGGTTTTTAATTTCATAAGTAACTTGGTTTCGCAATTTTCTATATCTATTCCGATCTTCGACCTTTTGAGTAATCTTTGCTTTCTTTTTAGTTTTGTTACGTTGATTCATTAAATCAAAAATGTGTTCATTAATCCAGGGCGAGTGTTGTTTTTTTCACCCGTTTAGTCTTAATGGACATGTGTTTATCTACAATATTTAAAACAAGCTCTTCCCATTGTTTTACAGCTTCATTAATATCACCCATTGATTCTAAAAGTAACCAATTCTGTGACCTCAAGTCAGCTTTCAACGCATCAACGTCAATACCACTTGATTTTCGAAAGGAGATAAGCTTTGCATGAGTGCTTGTGTCATTTATATGCTGCACTCCCCGTGACAAATAGGACAATCAATCTAATTGAAGGGAATTAAAGAAAGCGCTCCTTTTCTTCTTCTTAATACATCACCACTATCTATAATTAATGAAGACAATTTCATTACACACTGCTCTACAAAGAAAACATGCCGTTTTCTCTAAAGCAAATGCAATTTTACTGCTGTGGTCCAGTGCCGAGTTGAGTTCCAAAGATTGATAACAATGATGTGACGTAACAGCCGTTAAGAAGTTGCGTACGCATCCTCGACATCATTGAAGCGTTGTAATCTCTTTGTGACTCTTAATTGTCCCTGATAGGCGATAAATGATTGTGGATACTCATGAACAATAATGACTTTTTAATGGTGATCTAGTTTACTATTATAGGTCAATGGCATAATTTCTTGCATTCTATAGATATGAGGAGATATCATTATCATTAAGTTATTTACTATCCAGGACCCTTCAAACTTCCAACTAACTTTCACTTTAGGGGAATGTTATACCACGGTATGATCTCCTGAGCAAGTAATGGTTTGCGTACTTCCGACGGCCCTCTGAAATATTATGCATGACGTCACATTCTTCTTCATGCATGCAAGCACATCTTTAAAACGATTAAGTGAATGGCTTTGTTCGCTGTATCTGACAGTAATCAAGTGGCGTTCAGTGTTATCCAGTATAAAAAGACATTATTTACAAGTTTGACCGATGTAGCCCCTTTCTCTGTAATAATACTGCACTGTACTGACATATTTTAGTTGTAAGGTTGTAGACATCAGATCTCATATTTTGTCATGCATATTGTACCTCAGTTTCCTTGATATACTTGTTCGTTCAAGAAACTTTATAATTATGTTGTTTTAGATAACCAGTATATGTTTTTTTAATCTTATCAATATGTGTTGGGGAAATCACCTTATAATCATAGCTTGTATATTTTGTTTTGTCTACACTATTTACCAAATCATCAAACTCTGTTTAGAACATTCATATTAAGTCATCACTTTGCCACATTCCTTTTGGGGGGAGGGGGGGTGGATAAGTGGGTAGGGGTTATTCTATATCGTATTATAAATGTTGTTATTTTATCTTTTTTGTGTAACCAACTTGTTTTTATGTGATTTGCAATCACCTAACAATCATTTGTAAACATTGTAATTGACTTTAATTTGTTATAATAAAAACAGAATAAAAAAAAAAGTTTGACCGATGTATTTTGTATCTAATTAAAAGGGATCGCTCCTTTTCTTCAACTAAATACACCAGCACTATCTATAATTAATGAAGACACTTCCATTACACAGTGCTGTACAAAGAATACACGTCATTTTCTATGATGCAATTGCAATTTTACTGCTGTGGTCAAGTTTCAAGTTGCCATCCAAAGATTGATGACAATGATGTGACGTAACAGCCGTTAAGAAGTTGCACACGCATCCGCGACATCAGTGAAGCGCTGTAGTCTCTTTGTGACTCTGAATTGTCCCTGTTAAGTCATAAGGGATTGTGGAAACTCGTAAACTATAATGACTTTTTAATGGTGATCTAGTTTATTACTATGGGTCAATGGCATAATTTCTTGAATTCTATAAATATGAGGAGATATCACTATCATTAAGTTATCTACTACCAAGGACCCTTCAAACTTCCAACTAACTCTTACTTTAGGGGAATGTTATACCACGGTTTGACCTCCGAAGCATGTAATGGTTTGCTCACATCCCACGGCCCTCTGAAATATTATTCATGACGCCACAGCCTTCTTCATGCATGCGAGCACATCTTTAAAACGATTAAGTGAATGGCAAGTTTAACCGATGTATTTTCTATCTAATTGAAGGGATCGCTCCTTTTCTTCTACCAAATACATCGGCACTATTTATAATTAATGAAGACAATTTCAATACACAGTGCTCTACAAAGAAAACATGCCGTTTTCTCTGATGCAAATTCAATTTCACTGCTTTGGCCCAGTGTCGAGTTGCCATCTAGAAACTGATGGGAGTGATGTGATGTAGCTGCCGTTAAGAAGTTTCGCACGCATCCTTAACATCAGTGAAGAGCTGTGGTAGCTATGTGACTCTGAATTGTCCCTGGTAAGCGATATGGGCTTGAGGAAACTCGTAAACAATAATGACTTTTTAATCTAGATCTAGGTTATGATTGTGGGTCAATCGCATAATTTCTTGCATTCTATAGACATGAGGAGATATCACTATCATTAAGTTATCTACTATCCAGGAACTTTCAAACTTCCAACTAACTTTTACTTTATTAGAATGTTACACCACGGTATGATCTCCCAAGGATGTAATGGTTTGCGTACTTCCACGGCCCTCTGAAATATTATGCATAACGTCACAGTCTTCTTCATGCATGCGAGCACATCTTTAAAACGATTAAGTGAATGGCTTTGGTCGCTGTGGCTGACAGTAATCAAGTAGTGTTCAGTGATATCCAGTATAAAAAGACATTATTTACAAGTTTGACCGATGTATTTTGTATCTAATTGAAGGGATCGCTCCTTTTCTTCTCAAAAATACATCACCACTATCTATAATTACTAAAGACAATTTCATTGCACAGTGCTCTGCAAAGAAAACATGCCGTTTTCTATGATGCAATTGCAATTTTACTGTTGTGGTCAAGTTTCAAGTTGCCATCCAAAGATTGATGAGAATGATGTGACGTAACAGCCGTTAAGAAGTTGCGGACGCATCTTTGACATCAATGAAGCAATGTAGTCTCTTTGTGACTCTGAATTGTCCCTGATAAGCGATTAGAGATTGAGGAAACTCGTAAACAATAATGACTTTTTAATATAAATCTAGTTCATTATTATTGGCCAATGGCATAATTTCTTGCATTCTATAGATATGAGGAGATATCACTATCATTAATTTATCTATTATCCAGGACCCTTCAAACTTCCAACTAACTTTTACTTTAGGGGAATGTTATACCACGGTATGATCTCCTAAGCATGTAATGGTTGCGTACAAACCACGGCCCTCTGAAATATTATGCATGACGTCACAGTCTTCTTCATGCATGCGAGCACATCTTTCAAACGATTCTGTGAATGGCTTTATTCGCTGTGTCTGACAGTAATCTAGTGGCGTTCAGTGTTATCCAGTATAGAAAGACATTATTTACAACTTTGACCGATGTATTTTGTATCTAATTGAAGGGATCGCTCCTTTTCTTCTACTAAATACATTACCACTGTCTATAAATAATGAAGACAATTTCATTACATAGTGCTCTACCAAAAAAAAACATGCCGTTTTCTCTGATGCAAAGGCAGTTTTACTGCTGTGGTCCAGTGTCGAGTTGCCATCTAAAAATTGATGACAATGATGGGACGTAACAGCCGTTAAGAAGTTGCGCACGCATCCTCGACATCAGTGAAGCGCTGTGGTCACTATGTGACTCTGAATTGTCCCTGATAAGCGATAAGCTATTGAGGAAACTCGTAAACAATAATGACTTTTTAATGGAGATCTAACTTATTATTATGGGTCAATAGCATAATTTCTTGTATTCTATAGATATGAGGAGATATCACTATCATTAAGATATCTACTATCCAGGCCGTTCAAACTTCTAACTAACTTTTACTTTAGGGGAATGTTATACCTCGGTATGATCTCCTAAGCATGTAATGCTTTGCGTACTTCCCACAGCCCTCTGAAATATTATGCATGACGTCACAGTCTTCTTCATGCATGCGAGCACATCTTTAAAACGATTAAGTGAATGGCTTTGTTTGCCGTTTCTGATAGTAATCTAGTGGCGTTCAGTGTTTTCCAGTATAAACAGATTGTTTACTAGGTTGACCGATGTTTGTTTGTTTGTTTTATTTCCGTATCCGTAAAAGGATCAATACAACATATACATATATAAGGCACAAAAAAGGAATTATTACATTATGTACAGGAAACGGTGGAAAGCCCATTTCAGAATCATTAACAAAATGATTCTGTTCTTCCATGGGGTCCAAAGTAACCTAATGGAAATATTATGTATATGCGACCCACCACCACGACACCCCGATAAAGTCGCACACCCCAAAGTTAAGGAAAGTATAAAATAATGTAACTAGGGTGTAATATATGAAAGTGAAGTATCTTCAATAATCAAAATTTATGTCCAATACATGTTGCAACAGTTTGAATATTTATATTTTACACCCAAATTATGTTTCTTTCTACTTTCATGTTTTATAAGATGTGCGACTCCATGAGGGTATCGCGGTGATAGGTCACATATAATCTGAGAATTGTGTATACATAATACAAATCAGATCAAATAATGTGCCCCCCACCCATCCCCCCCCTCAACAACTTACATCCCAACGGACCTCAAAAATCTACTAGAATGAAGCAAATTTAGATAAAGGGTACCATTTCATTTTTTTTTCTTTTTTTTCAGAACAATAATAATAATAATAAACAATAATAATAGCAATAACAATTTTAAAGTTTAAAGTTTACAAAAACAATTGGACTTCGCGGTTAAATATGGTTGTACTACTTGACTCTCGAATATGCAATGGTAATTCATTGTACAATACACTGCCACGATAGGAAAAGGTACGCTTACAGCTCTGAGTGTTAGGTTTCGGCAGAGTTAGGTTATTATCTGTCCTGAGAGCATATCCAGTTGATTTAAACTTGAATTTCTCTTCCAAATATGTTGGTGTCAAATTATGAAATATTTTATACATCAACGAGTACATATGTCTTGTTTGACGTTTTTGTAAAGTTTCCCAATTTAATACATAATGAATTTCATGAATTGATTTATGCTCGGATGGTTTAACTTTCAGAATAATTCTGCCAGCCCTGTTTTGTATTTTTTGTAACATTTCTAAGTGTGTTTTAGCTGCCAAGGACCAAATAACATCAGCATAGTCGATATGAGGCATAATTACAGAATTATACAATAATTTCAAACCTGATTCATTTACAAAGCTACTCAATCTTCCTAAAACGCTGATCATTTTCCCAATCTTCTTACATAATTCCTCAATGTGGAGGTTCCACTTCATTTCAGAATCAATGAAAACACCTAAATATTTAAAGCTTTGAACTTGACCAATAACATTGTTATTTATTCTTATATTCAGGGAACTGTGTTTGCGTAACATATGTTTCGTACCTATTAACATGCAAACTGTCTTTGTACAATTTATTTTCAATCTATTGTTATTCATCCAAATGCTTAACTTCTTCAATTCGGAATTTAGAGTGTTTTCAATAACACGGGGGTCTTTAGCCGAATAGTATATCACTGTATCGTCCGCATAAAGGTGAACGGAACATTTATCAAAACAATTGGTCAAGTCGTTTATAAATAATAGAAATAGAATGGGGCCCAGAATAGACCCCTGCGGGACCCAATGTGTTACTAGTAAATCGGACGACATTGTTAATTAAAGTTCTAATACGCCTACCATGTAAATAACTATGAAACCATTCCAGAGATGTTCCCGTTAAACCAGTATAAGAAATCAGTGTTGACAATAAGATGTCATGGTCTACTAAATCAAAGGCCTTTTGGAGGTCTATAAAGTATAAATACTGTGCCCGTGTATAAGCCATTGTCAAGTGCCATAAGCCAATCATCTGTCACCTTTACAAGTGAAGTACTGGTTGAATGATTTGACCTGAATCCGGATTGTTGTTTCTCTAGTATGTTATTTTCTGACAAATAACGTACGAGCTGACGCTGTACAACTCTTTCTAAAAGTTTTGAAACGCAGGGGAGAAGGGAGATTGGCCTATAGTGATCAGGATTGGCTTTATCACCCTTCTTGAATAACGGTATTATTTTGGCTATTTTCCACGTAGTCGGCACTATTCCTTCACAAATTGATTTATTTATCAAATACACGATACTTTTAACAATTTCAGGCCCATATAATTTGAGAATAAATGAACTAATTCCATCAACACCGAAAGATTTTTTGTTTTTCAAAGCAAAGATTTCTTTAAGTACATCTGATTCAGTGACAGGATATAATTTAAAACAATCTTCTTGATCCAAAGTGTGAAGTGTCTCCACCGCAGTATTGGGGACTGCGGTGGAGAGACTTTCATTTTCAAAGATACATGAACTGGCAACATTTGCAGAATGACTATTAAATTCCTCAGCCAATTCTTCATTGCTACGGTTTGAGCAATTTATTGACTCACTAGATTTTTTGGGCACTAATAATTTGAGGATTTCCCAAGATTTCGAACGGTCTTGACAATCACGAATTTTTTCATTATAATAGTATTTTTTAGCTTTTTTAATTTCATAAGTAACTTGGTTTCGCAATTTTCTATATTATTCCAATCTTCGACCTTTTGAGTAATCTTTGCTTTCTTTTTAGTTTTGTTACGTTGATTCATTAAATCAAAAATGTGTTCATTAATCCAGGGCGAGTGTTGTTTTTTTCACCCGTTTAGTCTTAATGGGCATGTGTTTATCTACAATATTTAAAACAAGCTCTTCCCATTGTTTTACAGCTTCATCAATATCACCCATTGATTCTAAAGTAACAATTCTGGTGACTCAAGGTCAGCTTTCAACGCATCAACGTCAATACCACTTGATTTTCGAAAGGAGATAAGCTTTGCATGAGTGCTTGTGTCATTTATATGCTGAACTCCCCGTGACAAATAGGACAATCAATCTAATTGAAGGGAATTGAAGGAAACGCTCCTTTTCTTCTTCTTAATACATCACCACTATCTATAATTAATGAAGACAATTTCATTACACACTGCTCTACAAAGAAAACATGCCGTTTTCTCTGAAGCAAATGCAATTTTACTGCTGTGGTCCAGTGCCGAGTTAAAGTTCCAAAGATTGATAACAATGATGTGACGTAACAGCCGTTAAGAAGTTGCGCACGCATTATCGACATCAGTGAAGCACTGTAGTCTCTTTGTGACTCTGAATTGGATTGTGGAAACTCGTAAACAATAATGACCTTTTAATGGTGATCTAGTTTATTATCATGGGTCACTGGCATAATTTCTTGCATTATATAGATATGAGAAGATATCACTATCATTAGGTTATCTATTATCCAAGGACCCTTCAAACTTCTAACTAACTTTTACTTTAGGGGAATGTTATACCACGGTATGATCTCCTAAGCAAGTAATGGTTTGCGTACTTCCGACGGCCCTCTGAAATATTATGCATGACGTCACATGTCTTCTTCATGCATGCGAGCACATCTTTAAAACGATTAAGTGAATGGCTTTGTTTGCCGTGTCTGACGGTAATCTAGTGGCGTTCAGTGTTATCCAGTATAAAAAGACATTATTTACAAGTTTAACCGATGTATTATGTATCTAATTGAAGGGATCGCTCCTTTTCTTCAACTAAATACATCAGCACTATCTATAATTAATGAAGACAATTTCATTACACAGTGGTGTACAAAGAATACACGTCATTTTCTATGATGCAATTGCAATTTTACTGCTGTGGTCAAGTTTCAAGTTGGTATCCAAAGATTGATGACAATGATGTGACGTAACAGCCGTTAAAAAGTTGCACATGCATCCTCGACATCAGTGAAGCGCTGTATGTTTGTGACTCTGGATTGTCCCTGTTAAGCGATAACGGATTGTGGAAACTCGTAAACTATAATGACTTTTTAATGGTGATCTAGTTTATGATTGCGGGTCAATCGCATAATTTCTTGCATTCTATAGATATGAGGAGATATCACTTTCATTAAGTTATCTACTATCCAGGAATCTTCAAACTTCCAACTAACATTTACTTCAAGGTAATGATATACCACCATATGATCTCCCAAGCATGTAATGGTTTGCGTACATCCCACGCCCCTCTGAAATATTGTGCATGACGTCACAGTCTTCTTCATGCATGCGAGCACTTCTTTGAAACGATTAAGGGAATGGCTTTGTTCGCTGTATCTGACAGTAATCTAGTGACGTTCAGTGTTATCCAGTATAAAAAGACATTATTTACAACTTTGACCAATGTATTTTGCATCTAATTGACGGGATTGCTCCTTGTCTTCAACTAAATACATCAGCACTATCTATAATTAATGAAGACAATCTCGTTGCACTGTGCTGTACAAAGAATACACGTCATTTTCTATGATGCAATTGCAATTTTACTGCTGTGGTCAAGTTTCAAGTTGCTATCCAAAGATTGATGACAATGATGTGACGTAACAGCCGTTAAGAAGTTGCACACGCATCCTCGACATCAGTGAAGCGCTGAATCTTTGTGACTCTGGATTGTCCCTGTTAAGCAATAAGGGATTGTGGAAACTCGTAAACTATAATGAGATTTTAATGGTGATCTAGTTTATGATTGCCGGTCAATTGCATAATTTCTTGCATTCTATAGATATGAGGAGATATCACTATCATTAACTTATCTACTATCCAGGAACCTTCAAACTTCCAACTAACTTTTACTTATACCACGGTATGATCTCCTAAGCATGTAATGGTTTGCGTACTTATCACGGCCCTCTGCAATATTATGCATGACGTCACAGTCTTCTTCATGCATGCGAGCACGTGTTTAAAACGATTAAGTAAAAGGCTTTGTTCGCTGTGTCTAACAGTAATCAATTGGTGTTCAGTGATATCCAGTATAAAAAGACATTAATTACAAGTTTGACCGATGTATTTTGTATCTAATTGAAGGGATCACTTCCTTTCTTCAACTAAATACATCAGCACTATCTATAATTAATGAAGACAATTTCATTACACAGTGGTGTACAAAGAATACACGACATTTTCTATGATGCAATTGCAATTTTACTGCTGTGGTCAAGTTTCAAGTTGGTATTCAAAGATTGATGACAATGATGTGACGTAACAGCCGTTAAGAAGTTGCACATGCATCCTCGACATCAGTGAAGCGCTGTATGTTTGTGATTCTGGATTGTCCCTGTTAAGCGATAACGGAATGTGGAAACTCGTAAACTATAATGACTTTTTAATGGTGATCTAGTTTATGATTGCGGGTCAATCGCATAATTTCTTGCATTCTATAGATATGAGGAGATATCACTATCATTAATTATCTACTATCCAGGAACCTTCAAACTTCCAACTAACATTTACTTCAAGGTAATGTTATACCACCATATGATCTCCCAAGCATGTAATGGTTTGCGTACATCCCACGCCCCTCTGAAATATTGTGCATGACGTCACAGTCTTCTTCATGCATGCGAGCACTTTTTTGAATGAATGAATTTATTTCGTACCAAAACAACAACATTACGTAACAGTATAACAATATAACAGTATTTACAAAATAGAATAAGTTTATGTACACCAATAGAAAAAAAATATTACAATGATAAAGTGTACAATATATAGTGAGTTAACAATGGATTATGTTTACGTTTTGGTTCTTATATGAAGTTTGTGAATGGTACAAGGAAAAAGGGAAGCAGTGAACTCTGCTTTTATACTCTTTCCTTTAAACAAAAGCAAATCTATGATACAACAGTTACAACAACAACAACAACAAATAAATAAAAATAAAAATAAATAAATAAATAAATAAATAAAAATAAAAACAAACAACAAACAACGGGATAACTCTGATAATTTGAAAACTTGCAAGCATCTAAAAAAACACACAATAATTTAAATAGAAATGTGTTTATACATGAGCTGCTATGTTAGATAATGTTCACGTATAATGTATATTCAGCAATACATACTAATAAGAATTGATTAAATTTCTTTTCAGTTTCCGAGTGAAAGTCTTGAGAGATGGAGACACTCTAAGTTCAGGAATTAAACTATTCTATTTAAACACTTCTTTGAAACGATTAAGGGAATGGCTTTGTTCGCTGTGTCTGACAGTAATCTAGTGGCGTTCAGTGTTATCGACTATAAAAAGACATTATTTACAAGTTTTACCGATATATTTTGTATAAATTTGAAGGGATCGCTCCTTTTCTTCTACTTAATACATTACCACTATATATAATTAATGAAGACAATATTTCCCACGGCCTTATGAAATATTATGCATGACGTCACAGTCTTCTTCATGCATGCGAGCACATCTTTAAAACGGTAAAGTGAATGGTTTTGTTCGCTGTGTCTGGCAGTATCTACTATCCAGGACAATTCAAACTTCCAACTAACTTTTACTTAAGAGAATGTAATACTAGGGTATGATCTAATAAGCAAGTAATGGTTTGCGTACTTCCCATGGCACTGTGAAATATAATGCATGACGTCACAGTCTTGTTCATGCATGCGAGCACATCTTTAAAACGATTAAGTGAAAGGTTTTGTTCGCTGTATCTGACAGTAATCTAGTGGCGTTCAGTGTTATCCACTATAAAAAGCCATTATTTAAAATTTTTACCGATGTATTTTGTATGAAATGCAAGCGATCGCTCCTTTTCTTCTACTTAATACATTAACACTATACATAAGTAATGAAGACAATACTTCCCACGGCCCTATGAAATATTATCCAATACGTCACAGTCTTCTTCATGCATGCGAGCCCATCTTTAAAACGATAAAGTGAATGGTTTTGTCGCTGTGTCTGACGGTAATCTAGTGGCGTTCAGTGTTATCCAGTATAAAAAGACATTATTTACAAGTTTGACCGATGTATTTTGTGTCTAATTGAAGGGATTGCTCCTTTTCTTCTACTTAATACATTACCACTATCTATAATTAATGAAGACAATTTCATTGCACAGTGCTCTACAAAGAAAACATTCGCTTTTCTTTGATACAAATGCATTTTTACTGCTGTGGTCCTATTCGAGTCGCCATTCAAAGAATTGATGACAATGATGTGACGTAACAGCCATTAAGACGTTGCGCACGCATCCTCGACATCAGTGAAACGATGTAGTCACAATGTGACTTTGAATTGTCCCTGATAAGCGACAAGGGATTGAGAAAATTCGTAAACAATAATGAGTTTTTAATTGAGATCTAGTTAATTATTATGGGTCAATAGCATAATTTATTGTATTCTATAGATATATGGAGATATCACTATCATTAACTTATCTACTATCCAAAACCCTTCAAACTTCCAACTAACTCTTACTTCAGGGTAATGTTATACCACGGTATGATCTCCTAAGCAGGTAATGGTTTGCGTACATCCCACTTCACTTTGAAATATTATGCATGACGTCACTGTCTTCTTCATGTATGCGAGCACATCTTTAAAACGATTAAGTGAAAGGTTTTGTTCGCTGTGTCTGACGGTAATCTAGTGGCTTTTAGTGTTATCCAGTATAAAAAGGCATTATTTACAAGTTTGACCGATGTATTTTGTATCTTATTGAAGGGATCGCTCCTTTTCTTCTATTT
>JZLH01S0179616.1:3357-23814 GCA_001188425.1 Eucidaris tribuloides | reverse complement strand
TTATATTTTCAAATAGTAATTTCATTTAATCTATTGTAATACTCCTTTTTTTTGGAAATCTCGATGTATTGGTTAATTCTTACTTGCACAATTTGTAAATCATGCACAATTCAGCTCTTGGCTGCCATGTTTGATTTTAAATAAAACCTTTATTGAACTTGAACTTGAACTTGAACTTGTTGTTTGCTGTTGTTTGGAGAAAGAAAAACAGATAGAGGGATAGAGAAAGAAGTATATATGGATAACTATACATGCTGCACATTATGTATACGGTATATATACATACATACATCTACAGACGTAGAACATTTACACTCTAAATGCAAAATATGAAATGTCTTCTCCAAATAAAAGAGTGAATATTTTACTCCCAATAGAGTGAATCTTGCAACTAGTCTACTCCAAATGGGCGTGGCTTTAATTCCAAAAAACGAGTAATCCATAATACAGTAAAACCTGCTCTATAGCGACCACCTGTATTATACAAAGAAAGAACACCTTCATACAAAGACCACAATGTTTGCTTTCCTTGAAAAGTACTTCTCATTAGGGCTCTATACAAAAGACAGACCTGCTCTAGTGGCCACCGTCCTCCTTTTAAAGATCTTACTGCATCTGCATTAGTTGCGCATCTGACACGGCATATACAGAGGTATTTTCCCCTTCACCTATACAGGGTGGCCCAGAAAGAATGCTACGAGTATGATCGCTAATTTCTTCAACATTATCGGCAAAATGTCATTAATATTTATTTCGTTGGTTAGAACATTCTTTTTTCAATAAAATGATACCAAGATCATTGATTTTGAGTAAGGCGTTTTGATTCTAGGGCCATTTGTCGGAAGGCAATGGCAAGTTTCCAATTTGTCCAATTTTTCAAACAGCTGCGGTCATCGGGAAACGCCGAGATATTCTGCGCTCTAAGCTTAACCATACGGACAAACCGCGATGACAATGCGAGACATAGCCTCGCATCGTCCTTCCTTATGAAAGCGATGGCATTCCAGAACTTTTGTCATTGCGGTTTGTCGGTATTGGTTCAGCTGAGACCCAGAACTATCTCGGCTTCATGATCGCCGCCGCTTGAAAAATTTTGCAAATTTGGGACATTGCATTGCCTACCGGAAAAAATGGCCCTAGAATCAAAACGCTTACTCAAAATCATGATCTTGGTATCATTTTATTGCAAAAAGAATGTTCTAAGGCAACGAAATAAATATTAATGACATTTTGCGATAATGTCGAAGAAATTAGCGATCATACTCGTAGCATTCTTTCTTGGGCGCGAGCCGGTATCAGTCCGCACATGTGGCGTAAAGCGTATCATCAGCACACACATCATCCCCTTCTGGTTTCTCTTTCGACACGGATGTCTTAGTCTTATCCGCACGAGATGTTTTATCTGGCACAGCATACAAAGGCATCTCACCTTCACTTATTGGCACGTCTGCATATAAAGCATAAAGCGTATTGTCAACAAACACGTCCTCCTTATCTCCATCTTGCTGCAACACTGATGTTGATGTATTACCTGCCCTAGATGTTTTATCTGGCACGGCGTACAAAGGCATTTCACTTTCACTCATTGGCTGGTCTGCATATGCAGCATAAAGCGTATTGTCAACAAACAGATCCTCCTCTTCAATTAGATCTAGCTGCAACTGAGGGTTTTTTGACTTGCCCGCTTGTGGTGTTTTGTTCGGAAAGGCATAAATGGGCATTTCAGGTTGAGAGCAGGTAACCTGTTCGACGGTTATCTCAGATTCGTTTTCCTGGGAAAAGTCTCCTAGTCAAGTGTCATTCGCAGAAGCCCGTGTGACATCATCTCGGGTACCTGTCCTTCGGATTTTTCTTTTCTTTACCAGTATGACTTTCACAATTACGATCACGATCACGATCACGATGATGATCACAGATAACACGACTACCCCTCCCACGATGACAGGGGTGACTATCAGACTACCAGGCGAGGATTGGCCCAAATTGTCGTTATCAGTCATTTCAATGTCAGTCGTGTCTATTGATTGTGATGTCAAAGGAATGTTCTGTGACCGTATCGTAGGTGGGCTTGATACCAACCGTGTGTACGGCTGGGATATGGCAACTTGGGTGTAGTACACCTGACGGTTCGTGCCATTAAACCAAATGTAATTTCATCGACTGTTCTTATCCAATTTCTCTTCACTGACAGAGTCAAATGGCCTAGAGATAATTTACTTCTTTTAAGATGATTTCCAACGGTTACGTTTACCCGAGTAACAGCCCTATTGTTATCGTGATACCCGTGCAGAGAGCAATTTATACCGATGGTTTCTGCAACATCATCCGTCTTGGGAATGCATCTGCAATCCACCACCTGGAGCTCGTAGGCTATGATGGATGGGTAAGAATAACCATTCTGATATGAACACCTATAATCCCCTGCGTCATTCAAACTCACATTCGAAATCGACAGCTTAAATATGCGTGTAGTCTCGTTAACAGTGTAGTTCACAGAAAGATGTGATGATATGTCGGAAATGTATTTGCTTTAATAGATTGACCCTGTCTGTCAGTGGCCACCGCTAGCCATCCTGCGTCTGTTTCAGTTGGCTTTGCCCAGAGCATTCTCTCAATATTCACATCAGATCTCATGCTGCAAGATAAAGTCTCTGCCTCATTCACGTTAGCTATAGCTGTGCGTACTTCACTGGATGTCGACGTCGTTCTTGATACCAGTGTTAGTATCAAGGCTGATTAACACCAAACGTGGTTTCTCCATCTTTCGAGTCTTGCAAATCCTATGTCCTATGACACCGGTTTACTTTGCACAGCACGTAACATCCATGAAACTTCCTCAACACATGACTCGATTGTACGGGCAAAGTTAATTAATTTTGTCAAATTTTGTATTGCCTCACTCTTTTATTCATCGCTAATTCTCCAGTGAGTTTTTGCTATCTATCTATATATGGGCATGGGAGAGAACAGACCATTGTGGCTTCTCTTTCATGGTCGAAACCCACATTTCTGTTTTTACCGAAACCAATCCAGCCTCTTAATTTAACAAAAGGGTCAAGATTTGGTTTTGATTGCAAAATTTGAACTCTGATCCCCAAAACAATGAATTTGCGCTCGGGTACTGCTCTCTCGAGCCAAACAAGCGACACGAACGCATCGAGGATAGTAAAAGACACAAATTAACATTGTGAAGCTGCAATTAAAAGAAAAAAAATGTAAAATTGATACTTGAGATAAACATCTTAGAATAAAAAAGTTTGGAAAGTTATGTTGCATGAATAAACATCACCCTTGAATTACTACTGCGGTGGTGTGTAAAATAGCCTAGATCCACACACAATAAATCTATGGGAGGAAATGGGCATGGTGAATCCGGTCAATCTAAGTACTCACAAACTTTCACTTTTTTACAGCACTATATATTCATTTTGAAATAAATTTTTACAGGGATTCATTTTAGACGTTATCAAAGACCATTAGAGCATGAAGGATTATGTTGCTTATATTTTCTCGACTGTGGTCATTGCTAACTTGTGCTTTTAGTTAATATTGTCTTTTCACTTGGTGTCTTTTCTTTATTCATCGCTTTAGTTCTTCAGCGTTCTTGCTATCTGTATATGGGCATGAGAGACAACAAACAATTGTGACTTCTGTTTCAGAATCGAACCTATATTTATGTAATTTTATTGTTATGTCATGTTATTTATTTCAAATTTGTTTTTCATCAATTTCTGATCGCCTAATTAGCTGAAGTATTACTTTAATCTGAGCACAATTAATTTTACTGTATTGTTTTACTTTCTATTGGTTTCCATTAATTTGTGATCTAATATTGGTGTTATTACTTTGATTTGCGTATTGATTATTCATATATTTTGTCCATTTATCTTATCTTGTATAATTGTCAATGTAATTAGGGAAACGAACTTGTATGGGTTCCCCATAGCCCTTTTCGTTATCCTTTGGCAATGTGTTTATTTGTCAAAATAAACACAACAAACAAAACATAACCGAAGCCCATCCAGCCTCTTAAGTTTACAAAAGGGTCAAGATTTGTTTTTAGGTTTTGATTGCCAAAAATTTCAACTCTAGAAAGTACAGATGCGAAATAATCACAAATTTGTGCAAATATTGAGCAAAAGTTATGTTTGTAATATTGTCTTGGTAATTGGTGCCTCGCTCTGTTATTTATCGTTTTACTTCGCCGGTGAGTTGTGTGGCCATAGAGAACAGACAATAATGGTTCTGCGTCATAATCAAAGCCTACATTTCTACTATTACCAAAACCAATCCAACCTCTTATTTGAAAAAAGGGTCGAAATTCGTTTTTAGATTTTGAATGCGAAATTTGAACTCTAAAAAGTACGGATCAACTCAAATAAAAAAAATTGGGCTCCAGTACTGCCCCAGCGAGCCAAATCGGTGAGGTATAGGGTTGGAAACTTTCATAAAGGAAAAAAAAAACAAGAATAAGAGAGTTGGATGAAACTTTCACAACGTGACATCACAAACTCTACCATGTAATTTATGATAATGTAGCTTACGCCAATCGTTGTTGACTATACGACAGTTGGTTTTTAAATGTTATTTTGTAACCGTGGTTTTGTTTTTATTATTTTTTTTACCCTCAAATCACTAAGTATAGTGTGTGTATATTACTACTTCATAATAAATGTCAAGTTTCTAATTGTCTGGTTGTGTCTGGATGTCCAGAGGGGTACATGTCCGGATACAGTCTTAAAGTCTTAGGCCAGTGAGTGGTAGCTCGACGCTAGCGTGCAGTGGTTCACTGTTTATAAAAACAAACAAAATAAAACCTTTTTTTTAAATTATTAAGAGTAACTCAGTTTTATACCAAGGGTAAATATATATATATAAAAAATATCAACATTAAATCATTATACATTGAGGACAATGAAGCTACGCAACTAAAACAGATGAAAGAACTCGGTGACGTGACTGCTTAGCTTTAGTGGGGACACACTGACAGAGATGCAACAAAACGATAGAGGACGCTATGCCCTTTCCGCAACTTCACCAAATTAACTTGATATGTGTTTTAATGTGTTCTTATTTCTTCTGTCAGTAAGTGAAACCTATGAAGGCGGAGGTTACGTTTTCAGTTCCGTATGTTTGTCTGCCTGTCTCTCTGTTTGTGTACAAGATAACTCTAGAACGGATGAACGATTTTGCTTTATGATACATACTTTACCCAAATTACATCAAAATCTAATGAGCCGTTATTAAATCTTGAATTGTTCTAGTAAAACGCGATACCAAATCAGACATGAAGCCTCGTGATCCCTGATGTTTGACCTTTCAACTCCGAAATTTAATCAGTTCATTGGTGCATAATAATACTTCATCAAAGTTACATTAAAATCTGTCCAACCATCCATTCTTAAGTTATTGCGTGAACGAGACCAAATCAGACATGTATGAGGCCCTGTGATCTTTGACCTTTGATCTGCGAAATCTACCCAGTTCATTGTTGTCTGATAGTTCTTAAAATATCATAGTAACGAGGACCGATAACGAACGGACGGACGGACTCATGCACGCGCTCACGGCCAACCCGAAAACATGATGTCTATTGCACCTTCGGTATGGAGGCATAAAAAGCCATAAACGTGATCTTTACTACTTTTTAATTTTATTGTTCTGCCAAAATGCGTGTTGAATGGGTTAATCATTATGCCTATGACATTTCAATATAAACGATAAAATCGTGAATGAGTGGAGTGCCAGATATAGTTTGCAGTTTGCAAGAGTGAAAACGTTTGATAAGAACTTTTTCCCTTTTGAAAAAAAAGTTTTAAAATGATGCGACAGTAATTTCCATGGATAGTATATTTATTACAATTTATGCAAATATTCTGTATGCTTGGGGCATAATAAAATTGTTTTACATGCATAGTGATGTTAACATCGATAACTCACGGACAAAGCGGATTTGTCTTCTTCCGTCGGTTTAAGTCGCCTTTCCCAATGTAATGAAAGTAAATCCATCAATCACTTAACCAATCAAATCAATCAACCAATCAAATGAAAGTAAATCAACTATTATGAATCAATCAAATCAAATCCATCCATCAATCAAGCAATCAAGCAATCAAGCAATCAAGCAATCAATCAATCAAATGAAAGTAAGTCCGTCAGTTAATCAATCAAATGAAAGTAAATCCGTCAATCATTCAATCAATCCGTCGATCGATCAATTAATCAATCAATCAATCACTGATTCATCCATTCATTTAATCAGTGGCGCAACAAACAATCCTGGGCGAATATGAGATTTCAAATTAATGAAGTTAGTTTAATCACGGAGGTTCTATCTCCATGGTTTAATTAATAGTGTTCTGATCGTTTGAGAACAAAGATCGAGAGCCTCAACAACTTGTATCTTTCTGGAATGAAACCGACAAAACTCAGAAAAAATAACCATTTGCTAAGTACACCACTTACGCCCCCCCCAAAAAAAGGAAGTGTGTTCTACTAAAATATTACACTCATCATATAGATAAATAACCCACCGATAATAATTACAATAATGTCGGCTCGCAATCAGTCATAATTATTTGGATGATTACTTAATTATACATGTATATAGGGTACGAAGGCAGTGCATCTTTATTTTATGACAAAATGGAGTGTGTGTAAATTTATTCGATCGCAATCAAATGATGCACTATTCTTATTTTATTCAATTTTCTTACAAATTGAAAACTAATTTCTTGGCATATCTACTTATACTTTCGGTTTTGTTTATATAATAATCTTAACTGGCCAAAAAGAAATAATAATTTCTAAGTATATATCACTTAAACTTTCAATTTTGCTTTGACATGCCTCTTCCTTACTCCTAAACAAACAGGGGGTGGACGGCGCACGCCGGGGGGGGCGGGGTGTGATTGCCCCTTATTTTTTCAAAGTGTATGAAATACGGGTATTTTAGTTTTCTTTTTTCGAAAAGTTTCGCACCCCCCCCCCCTTTTTTTTTTTTTTTAGCTATCATTTTTTTTGGAGGGGGGGGGGCGGAGCAGACAAATGGTTCTTGGTCGCCGTCGTCCCCTGAGTCCCGCCCGTGTGGGATGGTTGTTTTGGCTTCTAATGTTGGTTAGAATTTTTTATTTTCGCGGCAGAAAATGTTTTAGTTGTTGTCGTCGTGCCTAATGCTTGGCATGCCTCATTTGACTCTAATTTGGGTAATAATTTTTTTGGGGGGCGCGGCAATATTTTCCCGACAGATTTTCGCCCCCCTAAGATTTTACTCTGCGCGCCGCCCTGCGCTTTAGCAATCATCGATCATTTTAAATCAACTATAAGGAACGGTTTTTTTTCCCTGAAAATTTCGGTCCCAACCACCGAGAAGTAATTGAAAATGTGCAAATGCCTTCCATTGGTAATCAAATTACTAACAACCTCATGTTACGGCAAATACATTTCTGAGTGTATTTAGTCCCCTCCCAATTAATTTTGTCCTGCTAACATGCTCATCATCACTGATATAACCACACTCCATTATAAGCCAGTAGCCTAATGCGTATTAAATACTTCCCATCGCCATATAATGTACTACAATCATAAAGTAAGGTTCCTTCCCTAAACATCTTCTAGAGATTCCAACCACTTGGAGATAAGAAAATGTGATGCGTATTATTTCTCGAAGCCAGTCATACATTTCCTTCGCCACCAGTGGCAAAAAAAAACAGCTATTTACACTACCTAATGAAACTTTTGGCCCAGAAAAAAGTAAGTAATGCCAACAATTATCTAGCCAATGCCAAAACAACTATTTTATGTACAAGAACAGTAACAGAACATCGATAATAATCGCATGAGTTTTACACATTTGTTTCTCTACAAACCACCTCCCCTCATAAACATGTTAGACACACAGATCTACATACGGTATGCATACTTATTACGCACGGTTCATGACACCTTTCCTTTGCCCACATTGAAAAACAGAACAGTATAACCATACTATCCGAAGCATTTGCTAGGATAAATATAATTCACAATTTAATTATCTCTGCCATGCCAAAATCAGCATATCTTATGTACAAGAAATAATACAGAAATCGATTAATAATGGCCAGGGTTGTTACACATTTGTTCTCTACAACTTGACCTCCCCTTAATAAACATGCTACCATACATCCAATCTATATTTTACAGTATAAGAACCATGTAACTGAATTTTCACTGGTCATTAATAACCAACATTCCAACAGGTATAAGCCGCACATTATATTGCCCATCAAACTTCCTGTTGTATACTGAATCGAAATCTATTTAATATCATTACAGCTAAGTTTATATTTCATGAACATCAATACCTTGGCAGCCACGAACAGCCAAATTGAAAATCTGGACAGGTATCAATTTTTTAATA
Source organism: Eucidaris tribuloides (assembly GCA_001188425.1). Lineage (NCBI taxonomy): Eukaryota > Metazoa > Echinodermata > Echinoidea > Cidaroida > Cidaridae > Eucidaris > Eucidaris tribuloides. The sequence continues at coordinate 15,416 of JZLH01S0179616.1, read as the reverse complement.
ATTGAAAAATAGTCATCAGCTGAAAATAAGAAAAATGACATGCATATTATGTAGATTACTGGATACCAGCACATCCAGACACTTAAGTACAAATGTCAAGAATCCAGATTTTCCCATTTCTGCCATATGCCACACCTTACAAGCTTACACTTCAATACATACATTCACACAAATTTGAAACAGTTAAGCCAGAAAGTTGAGGGACAATTTCACTGTTTAATTTTGTTGCAGTATTCAGATGGAATTTTGTTCCTGATAATATGAATTTTGAAACAAGCCGCCAGCGTTTTCTCTTAGATGTATGCCACGAATGCTGCATGTGTGTATTTATGTTAATGAATCAGGAGGCTATTAAATTCATACAACGATTTCTTTTTAACTTACGTGTAGCATGGAGCCATTAAATTCACACAATATCTAGAAACAATCACACAATTATTAAGGCGATATGACGCACGCACAAAAACGTTTTTTTTTTCACAAAAAATATGATATGATGTGAGAGTTAACAATGATGATAAAGCGCTGTTCAAATATTAAAACAATCCCCCTTTTCCATAGATTGTAATGCAACAACTCCAACGCCGAAACTTAACTCCTCTGCCGGTCGTTTCTACCACATCTGATGCCTAATACAAACTGGCTCTGAAACTTAATCTCCTTCTTTTGTCCATAGATGCATGATCCATGACACAACTCATCACAAACGTTGGAATTTCTCTAGCATTGATCCGAAGAATAAAATCCGCGGATTATTTATGCCGCTGCGATACGTTGTATTTGGTCCCAGCGGGGAGGTCGAATCTGGTTCAAGGTCGTTTTCGGTACACTAGAAGGCTGACCGTTGGTGGATTAAGAGCTGCATCCTCCTTACCATAGTAACATCCTTTATCTCCGTATTCTTGGTTTTCTGATCTCACTCGTCGTGTGAGGACACGACAGCGAGAAATATTAATTCCTGGTACGACATTTGATTCCTTTCCCGCGGTCACTAAGTCAATGTACAATCGGGATTGTCCTGCCATCCCTCTCCGTTTGTGTACAAACGGCCGACTGTAGACTCCGAAAGCCGCAAAGAAGCGAAAGCAAGAACTCTGTAGCTTCCTTATGGCCAAGAATCTAGTCCGAATGTAGTTTTTACCGAAAAATTCTTACAGTATATCCATCACAGCGATAGTTTGAGCGCTAATTGCCGTATTAACAAATTAACTATAGACTGAAAGATGCCTAAGAAGTTTCCATACACGAATAAATATATAAATATAATTTGGTTTGTGACTGTTTAGTAACACATTTCAAAAACATGACAGCTTTCATTAATACAGAGATTTATCAATCAATCAATCAATCAATGTCCTCCTTTTAACAGCCCTTTTTCATGTCTAGATTGGCCACGTAAAATTGACATAAATCCAAATGTTTCTACGAAATGACAGATATAATTTAAAAACGTAAAGCAGTGATTACATGAATCACCTTTTTCGACGATTCCTGCCATTGAGTTTATCAATTTATGGGAAACGGAAACTCATTGATAACAAACACATACGTTGCCTTGGCCGTTATACGGTCGTTGTGTCATCACGTACGAGAGGGACCGGCATCTCGTGTTGAGGAGAGGTTTCTTCTTGGGTCCCGGAGGTGGTGACCTGAGACTCGTTACCCTGAGAAGGTTCTCCTGGTTAGGTTTCATTCACCAAGGTTCGCCTGACATCATCTTGAGCACCTTTCCTTCGTCGTTTCCTTTCATTCACAAACATTACGAGCGTTACGATCTCGATCAGAGACAACACGGCGACACACCCCACAAGTATGGGGATGCCTATCGCTGTATCCGGTGGGGATTCAGTTGAATTCTCTATAACAATAACGTTAATGTCAGATGTGTTTTCAGACGAAGTGTCTAATGGAGATGTTAAAGTGGTGTTCTGTGTAGGTTGGGTTGATACCGAGGATGTACGGTCGATATATAACACTTCGGGTGTTGTACACTGAATGGTTCCTGATATCAAATGAAATTCAATTCCATCGATTTCTCTAAGCCAATTTGTGTTAACAGTGACTGACAATGGGAATAAGATCATTCTTGGTTCAGAACCGTTATCAATGACTTCTTTTACCCAAGTACATGTGATATTGCTACCGTGATCCCCAAACAGGAAACAAGTTATTTTAGTTTTCGGTCGCTCTTTTTCTGAATTGTCATCCCTCTCAGGAAGACATCTGCAGCCCACCACCACGAGCTCGTAGACTATGATGTCGTGATAAGAAAAATAACCATTCTCATACGAACATCGATAATCCCCTGCGTCATTCCAACTCACATTCGAAATCGAAAGCTTAAATGTTCTCGTAGTCTCATTAACTGTGAAGTTTACAGAAAGATGTGATGGTACGTTTGAATATGTATGTGCATTGATCGACTGACCCCATTCACCTGCGGCTACCGCTATCCACCCTGTCGAGTTTGATTCAGTTGCCTTTGTCCAGTATATTGGCTGTATTGATACATCAGATCTCATGCTGCAAGATAAAGTCTCTGTCTTATTCACATTAGCTATAACAGTGCGTACTTCACTGGATGTCGACGTCGTTCTTGATACCAGTGTAAGTATCAAGACTGTGATTGCCACCCATTGACGTATTGCCACCAAACTTGGTTTCTCCATCTTTTGAGTCTTGCAAATCCTATGTCCTATGACACCGGTTTACTTTGCACGGCATGTAACATCCATGAAAGCGCTTTCCTCAACACACGACACGATTGTATTCGAGCAAAGTTAATATTGCCTATGTGCTTGGTGTCTGACTCTTTTATTCGTTGTTTTCCTTCTCCAGTAAGTTCTAATTGCTATCTGTGTGTGGGCATGGTAGAGAACAGACAATTATGGCTTCTGTTTCAAAATCGAAGCCTACATTTCTGTTATTACCGAAATCAATCCAGTCTTTTGATTACACGAAAGGATCGAGATTTGGGCTTTTTTTATTTTAATTGCGAAATTTGAACTGTAAAAAATACTGATACCACAAAATCAATAACATTTGTGCTCTGGCATGGAATTGCTGCGGCAAGCCAAACCGGCGACAGGAATGTATCGGGCAAAAGTTATATTAACATTGTCTAGTTGCTTGGTGTCTCGCTTTGCTATCCATCGCTTTACTTCTCCAGCAAGTTCTTGTTATCTATATATGGGCATGACAGGGAACAGATAATTGTGGCTTCTGTATCAGAAGCGAAGACCACATTTCTGTTCTTACCGAAACCAATCCAGCCTCTTTATTTCACAAAAGGGTCGAGATTTGTTTTGAGATTTTCATTCCGAAATTTGAACTCTGCTCCCGCAAGCCAAACCGGCGACACAAATGTAGCGAGCAAAGTTTATGTCTGTATGACTGATTGTTAGTGTATGTTTTGTGTTTGCATGTAGGGCTAAGAGTGTGCATGCGTATATTTGGCCGTCTGTATTTGTATGTCTGCATGTGTTTGTGTGTATGTTTTTGTGCTTTTCAATGTGCGTGCATGCATAGATCTGTATTCGTGTGACTTATGTGTCTGATTGATTGTGTGTCGTGTGTTTAAGTCCACGCCTGTTTGTGAAGTTATGTGTATGTGTGTGTGTATGTGTGTGTATGTGTGTGTGTGTGTGTGTGTGTGTGTGTGTGTGTGTGTGTGGTGTGTGTGTGTGTGTCTGTGTCTGAGTACTGTGTGTATGTGTAATTTAGGCAGTAGATTTAATCTAATTCAATTTCTATTATTTTCAATTTTGGTAATAAATTATTGTAGATGATGTATTGTGTGTACTTAGTCTAGTTTATGCGCTCCTTAATTTACATTTTATATTTTATAGTAATAATAAATTATGCTCTTTTATATTTCTTCATTTTTACTTCTATTTGAATTTGTATATATATTGTATGTATTTATTAGCATTTTATTGTATTATGTACATTATATCTGTAATTTTTATCACACGGCCCCATTGGGAACAGCCTGCGAGCTGATATGGGCTTTTTGTTAACCGTGTATAAATAAAGTCAATCAATCAATCAATCAAAGTTAAAGACATTACAACATTGTAGAAGTCCCATTTAAAAAAAAAGTCAAACTATGCTATCTGATAATTATTTGAATGGACAAATAATCACCCGAGAACACAAAGTTTCAGAGAGTTATGCTGTTGCTCATAAGATATATAAAGATAAAGATCGGCACAGTAATTATTCGGAGTGGACGAAAAATCTGCAAACAGCAAACTGTAAGGGAAAAGTGGAATAGTTGGAATGGTCGCTCAGTGGTTTCCACTTTCTTAAAACACATAATGATCGTTTTGAACGGCAATTATTTTTAAGGCTTCATTTTTAGACGTTATCAGAGACACTGGTAACATGAGGAATCATGTAACTGAGATATCTAAAACTGGAAACACTGTTATACGATGCATTTGATTATCGGCTGTGGCAGAGGTTTCAAAGGTGATATAAATTGATTACAACGTAATTTCTCACAATGTCTAGGTGATGCTGCCCGTAAAATGCGACAAATGCAAATTTGGCCCTTTTTTCACTGAATGTGGTATGTAATTTGGCCCTTTTTTCACTAAATTTGGCATGTAATTTGGCCCTTTTTCACTAAATTTAGCATGTAATTTGGCTTTTTGAGAATTGAAAAACCTGGCAACCCTGGGGTTAATAGCTTTCATATAAAGAAGATAAAAATATGAGAGTTGGCTACAACTTTCACAAACATATGACATTACAACCTGTGTCATGTATGTGAGATATATTCATGATAATATAGCATAATATGACACTCGTTTTAAAATGTTATTTTGTAACCGTGTTTTTGTTTTTGTGGGATTTTTTTTATTTACTCTCAAATTACTAATATAGTGTGTGTATTTTCCTATTTTACTATTTTACTAATGAATGTCATGTGTCTGATAAATTAAGAAAACAGTTTCATGAAGTTACGAGTTAAACCAAAGATGCTGATCGGAACGGAATTTTTAGCTATATGTGTCCGTTCTTTCATTCTTCATGACGTAGTATTTAAAAGGGTCACCATAAATGTCTACTTGCCGGATCATTTTGGCGCCAAAATTATGCACAAATTGCATTACGCTAGGAATGTCAGATTTGTATACTTCATTAATACTTAAATAACGTCCACTATCAGAGACAACCGGGACAGGAATGAATATTGTAATTAGATTTCGCAAAAAAAGGGACAAGGTGTTTTACTTTTGTTCCTCATGCAGGCAATTGTGCCAGGGGGTGGTCGTCCTTCAGGATGGTTGCCCTACCGCGTAGTTTTCCTAGGGAGTAGTTGTCCTGAATGGTTATAACAAAGGCTCTAATTCGGTTGTTGTCCGGGGGGGGGGGGGGTAGGTGCCAGGGGGTAGGTGCCAGCACTGGCGGTGGAACATATTTTCGGTTGGGGGCAAAGCAAAAAAAAAGGACACTTTCATGTAAAAAGGAGCACTGGGCACATGCAGATATTTTCACCACCAGATTAATTTTTCTACTTGAAGTTTATTTCTTTCCGTTGTAATGTAACTTGAGGCCCATCTTTTGGAAGGGGAGTTACCATTATTAAAACGTGAAATATATGTATTCAGCGAGCGAGCGTATCGAGCGAGCGGTTTTGGAAAATTTTGGAATTTTTCACTTGTAAAGCTCGCTTTGTGATTTTTGATTTTTTTTTCTTATTTGTAGTGTATTAAAAACATGAAGAACATCAGCCCAGACCAAACGAATCCATTTTTATTTTTATTTTTAGAATAGATCCCGATTTAAACAAACATTACAAAATATAAAAAAGGCAAAATTGTGTTATTTAATGAAGTATGACTTCCAAGTATTATCAATGCCCGTTTTTTAGTAGTAACTGCTACCAACCACCTGATCTGCACGATATTGGATCCAAAATTATATCGATCAGCAGTTGCGATCTAAACTACAGAGCGAGACAAATAAATAATACACTTTCTTTATAAGTTATACAGTCATAAGAAAACATTATGGAGTAGTCCTGTTACAGAAACAGGGCACTCTCTACTATTTAAACGTGATTTTTATTGAAGAAGAGAAGAAAAGGCGTCACATAGTTCTCTCACGAAAGAGACTTTTGTCGCTTGAGGAGCACATTAAAATAGGGCCATGTTACCAGGGGAAAAAATGGAGAAGGCCCAATTGTTGCTACCCTGGCCCTGAGGGCACTAAGGGGTGAGGCCAAATGCCCCTTTCTGGCCCATAAAGTATGTACCCACTTTGTGTATTCTCTTTACTTTACGACGTGCCGGTCAAAGGCAAAAATACAACGAATAGATAATAAATAAAAGATTATTATACTTTACAAAGTTTCCCTTCACTCAGTACGGGTACAAATCATTAGAGGGTACATTTAACCTAGTGGGGCTTACAGTGGGAGGGCCTAATTGTGCTACCCCCATGAGGCACTAAGATGACAGGCCAAATTAGGCACAAAATGTGCCCCTTGAACTTATTTACCCAAATATGTCTTCTCTGTACTGTATTACGTCCCCTGTCAGGGGCAAAAAAAAGAAAATAAAAAAGAAACGAAAATATAACGTATAACAATAATCAGTAAAAGAAAAATCACCTTATCAGGGACGAAAATGCGTAGATTATAAAAGTGCTATTTCACAAAGTGTATATTTCACTTTGAAAAAGGGGCATTTTTTGCCCATCAATTTTTTTTTTTTTTGGGGGGGGGGGGGGGGCAAGAGCCCCCTCTGCCCCCTGGTTCTACTGCCCCTACTTTGAAAAAGGGGCATTTTTGCCCATCGATTTTTTTTGGGGGGGGGGGGCAAGAGCCCCCTCGGCCCCCTGGTTCTACTATGGTGTAGTCGTCCTTCAGGATGGTTGCCCCATCGCGTAGTTGTGCTGGGGGTAGTTGTCCTGGAGGGTGGTTATCATAAAGCTCTTATCCAGGGTGGTTGTCGGGGGTGGGGGGGGGGTAGATATCAGGATACAGTTTGGGGTCAGGTAGTGGCAGCTCGTCGCTAGCTCGCAGAGGTTCACTTTTTACTATGTACAACCTTTTTTATATCAATAGTAACTGAGTTTTATATTGACGGTAATATATAAAAAAAATACAAAATGAACAAGATGTACAACAACATTTGATGATCCTCCAGTGAGGAAAATGAAGTTATTCGACGAAAAAAGATGATAGAGCTTGGTCACGTGACTGCTTAGCTGTAGCCGGGACGCTCGTTTCCGTTTTAAAACCTGGCGAAGGATTTTCTTTGTTAAATAACAACGAACCTGCTGGGGGGCAAATTTTACACTATACGTTTATCGTACAGTGAATTTTCCGTGAATCGGATTGAGTGCGAGTGCCGAGGGGTGCCGAGTCCAAAGGAAGAATAATTAGACCAAATGGGGTATATGACAGTATTTTTATATTTGTCATATCAGATTTATACCAACAGAGGTAACTGACTGTCATCTTCCTTCCTCTAATTGAGTAAGCAAATCAAAAACAATTCTGAAAGGCAAATCCCGGGAGGCAAATTAATAAAAAGTTCGAGATGTGTTACTCCAGTAGTGCACTGCCACACTGTATTTGTAAGAACGCGTAGCTGCACAACACTATTGAACACGTCGTAGTCCGTACACAGGTACATCGAACTGTGGTTCGGCGTTCTTTTACGATATCACGGAGACGGACGATGTCAAAGTACGACGTTGTCACATGCATTACTGCTATATACTCCCAGCACATGACATTGTAAAAGAACACCGAGTCACAGCCCGAATGTCGGTCAACTGCAGACTAATGCACGCGTAGCTAGCTGCACTGTATGCAACAGTTATAAACCGTATGATGTAGGAACACTACGTATTCACTTTACTCGGTCGTGCGATAAACGTAGACTTTGTTTGCAGCAGGTTCGTTGCAATTAAACAAAGAAAATCCTTCGCCAGGGTGTAAAACGGAAACGTGCAGCCGGGCCACATGAGACGCAACAAAACCACAGAGGACGCTATGCTCTTTCCGCAACTTTCTTTTAATGTATGCTTCTCATTTGTAATACACTCATGCTCATAATTATGGAATATTTAAAAACACATTTTAGAAGTTGCCATTTTTCCGTGAACGGTACATATGAGATTAATATTTGATCACCTCAGGCGAAACAATTATAATCTAAGTATTTCAGGAATGGTGAGCATTTTGTAGCGTCCGACTCGACACTAAAACCTGTGTTTATAAATGGCGGTATTGTCGTTGTTGTTGAGTCACGTGGTGGTTACGCGCGTTATTAGAGTTGTAACAAATTTATCAGTTTTGGGGGTTGTTTTTTTTTATTACTTTGATTTAATACTTTTTTCGTGATTTTTGTAGATTTAAAAAAAAAATGATATTTAATTGTTATTGCGCTCAAACGTACTATAGTTTTTAATTTAGTCATCTCAGGAAATCCAAAAATTGCTTCACATACTGCGTTTTTGTGAAATCAACACTTGTCTTGAAAATTTTGGACGATATAGGAGAAAGAACTTATTAAGTATCAACAAAATATTTCATAATTATGAGCATGAGTGTATAAAGGCAAATATCAATGTTATTCACATACAATTTTCCTTCTTAAGAATGAATGTTTTCCCCTAAAATTACTATCGGATCAATATGCAGTTTCGGACATTTTGGCGCAATAATTAGGCCAAAAAAAAATTGTTGTATTGGCGTAACCCGCCCGACCTAAAAAACCCCGACCCTGCACTTTTCAAAAAAAAAAAGTTTTTACGGAGGAGATCGGGCACTACGTGTTGCGAATATAAAAAACAAACACAGCACGCGAGCGCGGGTACGTACGGTACCAGAGTTCAGTTGTAACGGCACTGAACTCTAACACTACCGTTAGTGTTAGAGTTAACTTGCGGGTACGTACGGCTAGCGCGCCCGGCGCGGCCGGCCGCGCGGGTGTCGAAAATGGCAATATGGCCGGCAGTATAATTGTTTCCGCGACCGGCAGTCCGGAACAAAGATACTCTTGGGCCATTCTTTGAAAGTGAAACAAATTGTCAAAATGAAGTTTGTTCTTTGAAATTTTCATTGCATATTTCATGCAAAGCATAATCCAAAGTTACTAAATGATATTTTTTCTTTGAAAAAAGTCCATATTTATGCTAACTTGCCTAAATTTAAATAACAATGTGTTATTAATGTAAATACTGAGCATTTCCTCTTAAATAAGTTGGTAAAAAGGTGAGTGTAATAGACTTTCTTTCTGGAGATTATGTGGTCATATGTTTGTCACACTATTCAAACTAATAGCACCTAAAAAGCAAGTTTTTATTCATTCATTAATGAGTAATTAACAAAACAAATTAATCAACTTTAAATGTCACACACGTGACAGGGAAACATGATAATTTTTCCCAGCAGAAAATACTGTCTTGATAATATTCTTTTTGAGGTGTCAAAAGCTAGTTTGGTTGTGTCTTACTTTACACCAAATATGATACCATAATTGGCATTCTTAATTAATAACGAGCAAATTAATTGGTCACACACGTGACGTTGTTGTCATACTTGTTTTGTTTGGGTATGTTGCAAGAGAGCTACAGGGCATATGTAGTTCAGTTCTAGACCATGCAACTTTTTGGCCTCCATAGAACACTTACTCTCTGACTTTTTAAGCTTCAGAGATACTTACTTTGCCTTAAATCAAGACTCTTGTATTTATTCAAAGCATTAACTGAAGACAGTAGTTTCCTTATCAATAAAACAGACAGGTTAATGTACATGTAAATGTCTGGAAGCCAGCTAGGGCATGTGTTGCCTGTAGAACAGCTTTCATAATAAAATGCCAAATGTTATGCATGCCATTCTGTTCGATCAAAGGTTGCTCTTAGCAACCTGACAGCTGCAGGAGGCTTGCCAGACATATACGACAACTAATGTATGCATATCTGCATTTTTGGTATTGAAAATGTATTCATATGAACACTGGGTAGCTTTTGATATATGCATATAATTTCAATATTATAAATGTAGATTGTCCAGCGAGTCGTGAATTGTATCTTTGGGTTCAAAAATTAGTAAAATAGTCAAAAAAAATTATTTTGAAAAAAAGTATGAGGGCAGCCATATCAGAAATCTAATCATTTGTGGGGAAATATAAGGGGCATAAGTGATTAAATTTGCAGGCCTGTAGCTCGAGTGGTTTTTCCAGAAAAGTTTTTTGGCCAAATTACCATGATGTATATGTATGCTATACATATACATGTCACACACGTGACAACCCAAATGTCACACACGTGACGACACTTCATTACATAAATAAATACATTAAAATATACTTGTGAGAGATAAATAATAATTATTGTCATTTTCCTACTTACTACACTATAATGAAAGTCTGCCAGAATTACAAACATTGTAGAGTTTGAGAATTCACAGAGTTTGCAAGTTAAATCTAAGTTATGAAAAATCATCTTCTGTGTGAAGTCACACACGTGACAAAACTTATTTGACCTCTGACCCTAAATATGTATGATTAACATAACATTAAATATTTTCACTTGATCACTATTGACATATATAAGATATATTTATATTTCAAAACAATGTACCTGCAAGGCCTTTGGAATTACATGAGATTTTTGTAGCAATTTGTAGTATTTTTGGTCACACACGTGACAAAGAATGGCCCTTTTAAGAGCACATAATGATCGTTTTGAACTGTATTTTTTCAGGGCTTCATTTTTAGATCTACTAGTAGCATGGGGAATCATAGCTCAGATTGTTTAAACTTTGTTACATGATGCCTTTAATGTAATGTGTTCCGTACGAACAGAAGAACGAAACAAGCAGGGGTGTCGATCCATATTTCGAATTGGGGAGGCAAAAATAAGAAAAATGTCAAAAATTTTCGGCAAATTGCAATAAAAAAATTTACGCACGAAACGCGCCGAAAAATTAACAGATGTGTTTGTTTAGTAGTATTTTTTATATCAAGTTTAATGGTTTTCGTTGTCGTGCACTACTTTTTAGACGTATCCTTGTAATATGTTTTATGAATTTTTCAATTTGTCAGAATTATTCGGGGGGGGGGCAAATCGATATGTTTGCCCCCAACATTTTCATTGGAGTGGCGACCGCCCCCTTGCCACCCCAGGATCGACGCCCCCGGAAACAAGGAATGGTCAGCACCGGGGGTCAGCAGAAGACGAGCACGACATGGTTTAGATCGACAGTTCTCAGTAGTTCTCAGTGCTACAGGACGGAAATACCCGAACACATAAAATTATAGATGTTTTCAATGTTATTGAGCTTCAATGGAATAACATCCAAAGTGTTGCATATTCAGAGCAGACATGCAAAGCCAACTAACTTTATAGAATACAGGAAATAGCTGTCTTTCGAATCCTTTCCCTCGATTGCAGACAGACGACGGGTCTCTTACGATGAAGGAAATACGTTCGTAGGCCTGTTCTGAAACAGAAACCCCAATTATCTGTAGGCCTAATACCGAAAATAGACAGCAGGAACATACAACAGAAGGAAATTCACCGATAAAATAGTGACACAGTTTCAGGTAAGCAACAATTTAATTATGTCACGCCTTCAATGTCATGAATCACACCTATATATAGTTCCTCAATAATTATGTGCTTTCTAAATTTGATCAAAGAATAATATATGAGTTTCACGACTGAGAAAATGGCGAAACGTAGCATGAGGTTGATAACAGTAATGATAGCGGTGCTCGTATCAAGTACGATCGTCGATGAATTGTCGGTGCCCGGGGAACCATACATTTCTTCGGGAGACTTGTCCGACAGTAACGTTAATGAAACTTCCAGTTCTTTGGAATACTCGTCCACCAATAACGTCAATGAAACTTCCACTTCTTCGGAATACGTGTCCGACAATAACGTCAATGAAACTTCCACTTCTTCGGAATACTTGTCCGACAATAATGTCGATGAAACATCCCCTTCTTCGGAATACTTGTTCGACGATTACCTCAATGATAGCGGTGCTCGTATCAAGTACGACGTCGTTCCCATGGTCATCATCC
>JZLH01S0179603.1:37032-47745 GCA_001188425.1 Eucidaris tribuloides | reverse complement strand
TGGGAAATTGCATCGCCTCCGAAAAATGACCCTAGAATCAACTGAAAACGCCTCACTCAAAATCAATGATCTTGGTATCATTTTATTGGAAAAAGAAAGTTCTATTCAACAAAATAAAAATGAATGACATTTTGCCAATAATGAAGAAATTAGCGATCATACTCGTAGCATTCTTTATGGGCCACCCTGTATAGTAGAGGTATATATATTGTATATCAATAGGCCAGGTTCGTAACATAGTCAAATTTCATGCATATACCTTTTAAACAAAGGTTGTTCTTGACCATCTGAAAGCTTGTCCGGGGCTTGTCCGACATAGCAACAAGTAATAATGCAAGCTGATTCCAGCAATTGAAGTTCGTTTATAGAAGCAGATTAGTGGAATAGCTCGTCTCCAGGTTCCCGGGAATGAAACATCCATAAAATTACGAAAACAGTCTATTGAAGAGGTAAGTATTTGGGTTAATTTATTCAGGAAACCTGTTACAGTGACTAGCTACACATGTGAAGCAGAAATACCAAATACCTGCCAGACAGGATTGTTGGAATGTTTACCAGGTCACTCCAGGTGTACTATAAATTATTAATATGTGCATTGTGTTTGGTCATAGTATGCTTTTCTGTTAAATATTGAGTTATAATAAACCAAGGCAAGCAAGCAGGCTACCACACCTTATTTGGGCTTCATTCTGGTTTCTTTATTTCTGCAGTCATCGTTTATTTTGTTATGTGTTTCTTCATGACATAACATAGGAGTAGTAGTATTATTACTATAGTAGTAGTAGTTGTTGTTGTTGTAGTTGAAGTAGTCGTCGTAGTAGTAGTAGTAGTAGTAATATATCGGTAGGAAAAGTAGTAGTTGTAGTAGTACTTGTAGCCGTACCTGTACCCATACCGGTACCCATACCCGGGTCCCAAATTCCAGACCCGTACCCATACCAATACCCATGGTCTTGTACAGGTACCCGTGCTTCAGTCTAGCTCTGCACCGTACCCATACCAATTGCCCCGTACCTTTGCCCCATACCCATTGCCCCGCGGTACCCATACCCACACCCATTGCCCCGTAACCATACCCATGCTTCAGTCTACCCTTGTACCCATACCCGTACCCGTACCCATGCCCATGGCTCTGTACCCGTACCCGTACCCTTGCCCATGACAGGGACCCACGCTACAAGTCTGCATTACAGTAAGAGCAACACTACATGTGCGGCGCCAGCAGAACAATGCTACGCCAAAGTTGTTCGCCTCTTGAGAGAAAAGGGCGATCTGCTTTTGCTCCAATTTCATGTGATATGCAAATCGATTGTTAAAAGGGGTGTATCTGGAATTGGTAAATTTTTCAACAAAGTACCATCAAATTCAGGCGTATTGTACCCAGTTTTGAAGAGTTCAATTCTGAGACATGAAACCAATTTCCTTCAATGACGTTCAGACATAGGTACATCTCCTGTCAGATACTTTTCACTTACTATTTAAACAGGCAGGACACCTTGTCTTTCTTCTCGATTTTAGTCAGGTATCGGGGCCTCATTTTCTATAAACTACTTGACATGGGTCTATATCTACATGTACAGTACACCCCAAAAGACCCACAGATATTTGGAAGAATTAAATGCTTTAGTCGTATACCTCGTGTACCTTTCAGGATCTACAAAAAATGACCCTTCATTAATTCTGTGTCATTGGAAGACAGCTTCCTTTATTTCCCTTTTATGCATTATGAATATCACTTATGGCACTTGATATAATATTATGCATACATGTAATCTTTACATTGCAGGCTTCTACAATGCACGAAGACGTACGTTTGAGCTACCCACTTCTTGCCAATCGTTCTAGCCAGGTCTAACCCCAGCAAGACACAACGACAATGACCAAATGAGATGAACACAGATCAATAACCAGGTGCAAACACATTTATACAACGTTCTGAGGTAAAGTGGGACTTTTCACGGTTAACATGGATATTTTGAACATGTTTTACAAACTGAGATGCTCAATATGAACTCATATTTACAGGATGCAGGCAAAATAAAATACAAGCACAGTTACATAACATGGCGTTACGGTTCCAGAACAAATTTGCACACTCGATTATTCTTATGTGACAACACATTTGAGATTATTCGTACACTTACACAGTTTCGAAATTCCCTGACTTTTCCATGACTTTCCAGAGCAGAAAATGTAAATTTCCATGACCGTTTTTACATTCTTGAAGTGTGTAAAATACATTATCGCGATTTATTAGCAAGCTCTCAATTAAGGGTCATTCTAAGAATACCTTGAATAATTATTTTCCCTGACTTTGCAGAAGAAATTTATGAATTCCATGACTCTCCCTGACTTTTTGCTACTGGAAAAGGCATTATCAAATTCCCTGACTCTCCAGAAATTCCGTGACCGTATGGACCCTGAAATTAAAAAAAAATGGTCAAGGGTATTGAACTGTTAATATTTGATGCCCAATTTCTAAACACTACACAAAAAGTAAGTTCCCCCTAAATCAAGTCCTTGTAATTTCCAAAGCAGGAACTTTGACAAACAAGAATTAGGCACAAATGTTGCTCTACTAATTAGCTACTTTTCGTGAGAAATTTAGAGGTAGGCATCTCTTCACGCTTCAGTGAGCACGATTTAAAGGCAAAACGGTCACTTCTTGAATTTCACATGCCTAATTTCATGACTTTGATTTAACGATACACAGACATATTTAAAAATTTTGCCACATCAGATGCTTTTCAGGTACCAGTCGACAAACTATATGACCTGTGTGCATTATTTCATGGTTGAATGACCACACAGCAAAACTAGAGGAATCGGCCATTTAACATCTTTTGAATGGTTATGTTGATTGAATTCCACAATAAACAAGTGTTGAAGCATACGAATGTTTTTTTTTCAAAATCATATTCCTTATGTCACGGTTGAGTGAGCACGAATGAAAAGCCTCAAATTACCATTTGCTAAGTTTTTTGGAAAAATATTGCATTAATTTTACGCAGAGAAAAACAGCTGAATAATGAAATTCACTTTCTTGTTTGACCGATGATTGATTATAATTGATCCTATGGCATTTAAAGGTTAGTGACGTGATTGGGAACGCTTGAAAATGCCTCAAGAACCAAATGAGTTGAAATATACACCATCTATTCACTAGCAGGAGTGGATCTCCCACCTGGGAGGATTTGTCTGTAATTTGTTTACTTTAGGAGAATCAAGCATAAACATAGGAGTATCTTATTTTTTTGCCGGGTACGATAAAAATAAGCCCCATAGAGAGCCACACAGAAGGTTTCCTTGCTACGAGTGATGTTTACATTGTTTATTTTAGAATGAGTCAACGTTTGACTACAAAATTTTCACAGGAGAATCCTTGCATAGTTTACTTGATTCCAGAGTAGTTTCAGCCCAAGTTGAGGACTACCCCCAATTATGTTATTTACCTTTAATTCACGATTTCACGCTTCACTTAGCACAAAGGTCCGAAAATGCGGTTAGCCACTTAGGGCTATGGCCTAAAATTAAATTTTTCCGCAAGTTCAGACATGAAATCGTCGGAGGTACTGTAACGCTTCCCCCCGATTACCGCGGAAAGTTGAATAGCCTATTACAATGCTTTAAATGCCTCAAGAAGGCCATCGGGGTAATGCTACCACACTTCTGATCAATTTATGTCTGAGCACAGCTTCTGTCTGTTCGTGGCCTCATCGGCTCCTCATAAATTGAGCGATGCCACTATTTTAAACGACTTAAACATGGGCATTTTCATTTACTGTTTTGCATCCTTTCAACAGCGACAATTCCCATGAAATTTCACACAGATCTTAAAACGATCATCTACAATCACAAACCACACTTTAAAATGTTTTATTATGCCACCTTCACAAATTAAGTGACGTTAAAATTACAGCAATTCTTCACAATTTACGCATATCTTTTGCTCATTGAAGCGTGACGCATCAGACTTTTTTTTTTATTAAAATGGAATCGGGCGACCCTCCTGAGGATGATGATGTACGTAACTTGCCGAAAAATTTAATTTTAGGCCATAGCCCTAAGTGGCAAACCGCATTTTCGGACCTTTGTGCTAAGTGAAGCGTGAAATCGTGAATTAAATGCCATAGGATCAATTATAACCAATCATCGGTCAAACAAGAAAGTGAATTTCATTATTCAGCTGTTTTTCTCTGCGTAAAATTAATGCAATATTTTTCCAAAAAACTTAGCAAATGGTAATTTGAGGCTTTTCATTCGTGCTCACTCAACCGTGACATAAGGAATATGATTTTGAAAAAAAACATTCGTATGCTTCAACACTTGTTTATTGTGGAATTCAATCAACATAACCATTCAAAAGATGTTAAATGGCCGATTCCTCTAGTTTTGCTGTGTGGTCATTCAACCATGAAATAATGCACACAGGTCATACAGTTTGTCGACTGGTACCTGAAAAGCATCTGATGTGGCAAAATTTTTAAATATGTCTGTGTATCGTTAAATCAAAGTCATGAAATTAGGCATGTGAAATTCAAGAAGTGACCGTTTTGCCTTTAAATCGTGCTCACTGAAGCGTGAAAAGATGCCTACCTCTAAATTTCTCACGAAAGGTAGCTAATAAGTAGAGCAACATTTGTGCGAAATTCTAGTTTGTCAAAGTTCCTGCTTTGGAAATTACAAGGACTTGCTTTAGGGGGAACTTACTTTTTGTGTAGTGTTTATTTGCTTGGGTGAAAAGTCCATGATTAAGAAAAATAAACAGCCTTGAAGGAAGTTATAATTTTAACAAGAAATTACTTGTTAGCGCACTAAAATTTGCACGTTGTAAAGTAACGAATTTGAATATCAGTTTGATTATTCGAAATAATACAAAACACATAATTGGAGCACGAAAAGTTTAAGGGTTGCTTGAAAATATATTTATTTCTCAATCTTTTTATTAACTAAACATATAGATATTTCGTAAACACCAATTAAATTCACTTATACACGCATGACGAAAATACGTTTTTTCTCGGTGCATTTCAGTTTCCTCCATATGTTATTACATTTATTGCCAAAAGCAAACACAATTAAAGTTACTATCAAATAACATACATGACAAAATGAATACAAGTCAAACGTACTACCACATACCCTCCCTACTCAAAAGTATTGCAACATACACTATAACGCATGCATTTTGAGTTGAAAGGGTCTTTCTGTAATTATGTCCTAATGAATTTCATAATTGAAAAAGTGACAAATTATTTGAAAGGAAATCAATGAGTATAATTTTTATTTTCCTCCGAGGTGGAGAGATTATCAAATCCAGGCGCACCCACAACAGAGGGGCTGGAACATAAAAAAAAAAAAAAAAAAATCGCCTCCCTATAGGGGTGGGTGTTAATTCCCATTAGCATTGTAATTCGATTTCACATTTGCCGTCAAACGGTTTTGAAGGTTTGGAAAGACTTTCTACAAACAAAAAATGCCAATATGTTCCTTTGAAGCTGTCTCAGAAAGAAGACACCACGCCGCGAAGAAGAAAGCTCCTCCTATCTTCGTAAGACAGTGGTAAGGAGGATACGCCCTATATTTTAGACAAGACCTCTTCAAGTTATAATTTCTTATTATTTCTGAATTCTAAGGGCGGATTACTATTTTAAACATTCTAAAATTTACTGTCATGCGTGTTCAGTATATTGGATGCAATAATGTGGAGAGAAGACCATCATCAATTAGTAGCCTTATTCTCCTATATCACTGTCTCATTAAGATAGGAGGCGCTTTCTCCTTCGTGGCGTGGTGTCTTCTTTCTGAGACAGCTTCAAAGGAACATTTTGGCATTTTTTGCTTTTAGGATGTCTTTCCAAACCACCAAAACCGTTTGACGGCAAATATGAAATCGAATTACGATGCTAGTATGAAATAACACCCCTAATAGGGAGGCGACAAAATGTTAAATTTTTACGTTCCAACCCTTCTGTCGTGGGTGCGCCTGCATTTGATAATCTCGCCGCCTTGGAGAAGAAAGGAAAAATGATATTCATTGATTTCTTTTTAAATAATTTTTTATTTCCCAATAATAAACTTCATTAGGACATCATTACAGAAAGATCCCTTCAACTCAAAATGCATGCGTTATAGTGTATGTTGCAATACTTTTGAGTAGGGAGGGTATTCCTAAAACCGTAAATAAAGTGTACGTGAATTACACAGAGAGACATATAATGTATAAAGTGTCATGTGGTTTACTGTTGCGGAAGGTGTCTATGTAAGCAGGCTTGAGAAAATAAAGTAGACCGCTGTTACAATTTAGAACTCATATCTTAGAACTTAGACAACGGAATTGCATGATGTAACAAACACGTTAAACTGAAAACAAGGGGGAGGTGTGTTTGATTAAGTTATAAGACGTAATGGGTTATGTCGTATCTTCACACTCATTTAGTAGATTTCAGCAAATACAAGTTAACATAGACTATTCATAGCAAAAAAGTATATAGTAATACTGCGCTCTAACCATTGATTGTGTCTTCAAATAAATAGATCATATGAACAGTTTATTACTAAGTCTTCTGACATGTAACATTTTGTAAAGAATATGTGTTATTTCTGTATTTCTTTCGGTAGGTTTGTGATGGTGTCCATGAGAGCAAAGTACAACGCTTGTGAAGTAATGCACGACACAACTTATACAGACGATTGACTTAATTAATTTATCATTTTATATTTCCGATCCAGTGTGCTTGGTTTGAACTATAGAATGTATCAGTATGGGTAACTCATGCTGTGTGACGCAGCGTTCACAAAATGCGAGTAAAACGTTCAGAGTTCAACAAGGAGGTGGAGAAAGAATTATGCAAGTGACTGCAACCTCCTTCAAGGAACTCCAGAGAGAGTGTGGAGATAGCTTCAGTTTGGAACAAGTTACGCTCACTCGGGATGGACAAGATTTCCTGGCTGAAGATTTCGCCTCTGCTTCTGGTGAGTCTTCTCCATGTATCAAAGAATGCAGGTGGGGTATTCAGAATTTCATATATTTTAAACTATTACGGGGGAAACATTTATTATTATTATTATTATTATTATTATTATTATTATTATTATTATTATTATTATTATTATTATTATTATTATTATTATTATTATTATTATTATTATTATTATTATTATTATTATTATTATTATTATTATTAGTACTAGTAGTAGTAGTAGTAGTAGTAGTAGTAGTAGTAGTAGTAATTATTATTTATCAAATTATCATTTATTATTATTATACATGAGCAATGCATATCTGTCATGACATTGGCATTCAATTTGCCTGCAGTTACAGCATGCCACAGATGTTTCAAAAATATCAATAACTCAAATCTGAATGATTTGTGACTTGCTTCCTTTTGCCAAAGTAGGGTTGTATAGTATATTGAGTAACTGTTCAGCAAGTCTTTTTCATCATATTACAAAAAGTTAACATTAACATCCCTGATTAAGCAACTACTTTTAATTTGAGCTCTTCAGATGGAAATTTGGCTTACAAGCAAACTATTTTTAAAAAAACCTAAAAATGGTCATTACTGACAACTATAATTTATCCCCTGGACCAACATGAATTCTCCTTCAAAAAAAAATTAAAAAAAAATTAATCCTTCACTTCCATCCTTCTAGTACGAATATAGCCTTTTATTAATGAATTTAACTCAAAGCATAAATCACAATTGTTAAATATCAATCTGGCATGATACTGCATCGAGTATTTGTAACTATATCTGTGTCATTTCTCTCTTAATTTACATTATCTTTTATACTTTTATATCAATCATAGGGTTAGCATGAAATAGTTAATTCCTTTTGAGCTGATCCTCATTCTCATAAATGGTAAATGCTTTTTTTTTCTACATAATGTGATGCATGTATACATTCTATGAAACTGTGTTTGTTCTTTGAATGTTGATTTTTATAATGAATGAAAGAAAATTGAAATTGAAATAGGTGTCTTCTCCTAGTTCACTTTACTTGTATGAAAAATTAGAAGAAAATCCATTCGATAATGTAGCTTGTACAGCACACACAAGAGGACCATCCAAAATTCACACCTTTTTGCCTATAAAAGTGGGCACTGGCATGATACTGCATCGAGTATTTGTAACTATATCTGTGTCATTTCTCTCTTAATTTACATTATCTTTTATACTTTTATATCAATCATAGGGTTAGCATGAAATAGTTAATTCCTTTTGAGCTGATCCTCATTCTCATAAATGGTAATTCTTTTTTTCTACATAATGTGATGCATGTATACATTCTATGAAACTGTGTTTGTTCTTTGAATGTTGATTTTTATAATGAATGAAAGAAAATTGAAATTGAAATAGGTGTCTTCTCCTAGTTCACTTAATCTCTATGACAAAACTTGAAGAAAATCCAATTCAATAATGTAGCTTGTAGAGCACACACAAGAGGACCATCCTAAATTCACACCTTTTTGCCTATAAAAGAGGGCACTGGGCACTGCCCTGAAAAACAACAACCATCTAGATTTCCCCATGATACACCTCCATCACAAATTTGAATGAAATCTGACAAGATATGTGGCCAGTATCTTCACTATCGCGTACAAATGATATGTGATGCATACAGTAGCTATGCTCAATCTGAAGTATTCACTGGAGATTTTGGCATGTGGGGATACAATAAAATAGATACACTCAAGTGCACCTACAGGTTTACGGTCCATGCATTTTCTGATACCATTTACATTATCAAGAAAGTAGCTTATGTTCTTCCATCGATAGATACTATTGTGAAATCTCCCGTGTGTCTTTACATGACCTTTTGCAATTTTTATACCTCTTCTTGAAATTCCAACTTATCGGCTTAACCCTTGTAAACTTTTTAAGGGCTTCTTTCATTCAAGAGCAAAATACTCAGATTTAAATAATACTTTTATTTCACGAGAACATGTATTGAGGATGCCAAATGGAGATGGGTGATGTTGACTAAAATTATTTCAACCACAACATCAGCATTCTTGGTCAACACATGTCAGCTTTGATGGTATAAATTCGGCATTCAGCATTTAAAAGGGCAATATGGCACATTATTACATATATCAGGCATTTTAGTGGTGAAATAAAAAGCCATATTTTGCACACTGTGTCCTATATATGTTCATCCCGGGCCATATGACACGATATTACCATTCTTCCGGTATTTTGCCATATTGAGCAGTGCTTTAAAACCGGGCCATAAAGTCTGATATTGGTCCGATTTCCCCATCCAAAATATGAGACTGCGTAAATCCGCTAACGCACCCACCGCACGTGCGATCTGCAGCACGAATACTAAAGTGTACGCGCAACGTAAGAAAAAAAATGTGCCTTTGACTTTTCCGAACGTAAACAAGACCACAGGTGAGGCAGTAAGGGAAGTCAGTGGTCCAAATTGTTTGTATGAATTTAAAAAAAGTTTGAAGAATGCCTAATATATATAATAATAATTATATTGGCTGGCATTTTTCAGGGGATACCAGAAATATCGCCCTTGCGAGAACCATATTGCACTCGTCTTCGACTTGTGCAATATGATTCTAGCTTGGGCAATATTTTCTGGTATCCCCTTCAAGGCAAGACAATATAATATAAGTGTACACATTCCCATATTGCCCTTTTACTTGCCTAACAAAAATTTAGAAATAATGTGGGAATCTTGTCATGTTTTTGTTGGGGTTTGTTTTTCATTTTTTTTTAGGGCGGGGGGATTTGTTTTGTTTTACTTTTGACATTATCAGAAGACATGCAAATTTGTGCATTTTTATATTACTAACACAAGTCACATTATATCACTGGAAAAATATTGTTTTATGTTTACTTTTTGCGTAATGTCTTCTGTAATTAAGAATATTCTACTAGATGTTAAATGAATTATAATATTTATCTCCAGTCTGTTTTGATAACTCACAACAAAAACAAAGCTACTCCTAGACAGCAAAATAATGTTAAAAATATCACAATTTCCAGAAATTAAATGAAAACATACCAGTTAACGCAAATACTATGTACATTTAAAACAGTGTTACTCAATTTGCATCTTCAACCTCCACGCCAAATGTTGACACTGATAATTTGATTAGAAGGCAAAATAGAACCTCAAAGACGAGCTAACGATGAAGTGCATGTTCGCTGGAGCAGAATAACAGGGCTTTTTGCGCCCTTTGATATTTATTCATCCCTGCCGTAGTTTGTTAAGTGCTCTTGGAGGCGAACATTTATTGTATCGCTAAATGACTAGGCCTCCGAACGGGAGGTCTTTTTTAAGTGTGTACTTGACACGGCAATTAAGTGGTATGATTCCATGTCCTTAAAGACACAATTTCATATTGTGGATGTTCATTTTAAAAAATATGTCAAACTTTGATCTAACCTACATGATAATGTTTGAATAGATGAATAAACACTCAAGAACGCAAGACTTTACACTGTCATACTGTCACTAGCGAAATATGTACAGATACATGTAAATATAGGTGCATGAACATTAATCTCTTGGGGGAACAAAAATGTTACAACGCAGCTGTCTATAGGAGAAAACTAGAATGGTTGTTCACTGATTTTCACTTTTTAAAAGCACTTCATGATCGTTTTGAAGAGAATTTTTTTCACAGCTTCACTTTTAGACTGTACAAGAGACATTAGCAGTACATGTGTATGGAGGATCATGCAGCTG
>JZLH01S0179603.1:16304-26888 GCA_001188425.1 Eucidaris tribuloides | reverse complement strand
TTATTATTATTATTATTATTATTATTATTATTATTATTATTATTATTATTATTATTATTATTATTATTATTATTATTACATCAACATCATTATCATTACAGCCATACTGTCCCAAACAGTAATAATCCAGTGATATCAATTTGGTGTGCATCGCTAGGTTCTTTAACATCAAAAATGCTGAAATAGCATGATCAGCTCAAGATGTTGAACTATTTTACACAAAAACAGTATGTATGGCCACAACATTTGCAATTTTGTAAAATAAGGGAAAATACATGAAATATTTTATCATCGTTGGTTATTATCATCATCATCATCATCATCATCATCAGTAGTAGTATAGTATAGTAATATTAATATACCCATGTACAGTGTATGTACGGCTTAAGGGGAATTCTTTTGTTTGCCTTCTACAGTATTATGTACCATTACGTCTTAATGCCATCAGATTTCCCCTTAAGGTGAGCAGTGTAGGAAGTAACCTAGGGCAACGGGTGATTTAGCCCTTTGCAAAGCCCAAATCACCCTAAAAAAATCTCCAAAACCCTAGTCTTTGGGGTGACCATTTCCTTCAGAATCGGCCTCAGATTTGCTACGAAAAATTTCACATTTTTTTTATTATGGCATAGAAACAAAAATGAATTAAATGGTTGCTTTTATAATAAAGCACCAGCTAAAACATCGGCAATCTTTCATTACATTCTTCAAGTTCTGATGTGCAACGAAAAAGTTGCCCCACTGGTAGAAAAATAGCCTCCCAAAATTAAAAAAATAGCCCCAAGGCTCTAATAAAAATCACCCTTAAAAAATACAAATTAATTCCTACCCTGAAGGTGAGGTTTCTATTGTGATGGAATAAACTGGGTTGTTTTGCCCTAAGGCAAATCTAAAGATATTATATAATTATAATTATCACTATATTATCATAATTATCACTATCATTGTCATTATTATCAACATCATCATTATAATCATTATTATCCTCATTATCATTATTATCATTATTATTACCGTTATTGTTGCTGTTTTCATTATTCCATTATTATTATCATCATCATCATCATAATCATTGTTATTCTTTTAAATGTTGCTAATAAAATTTGTACCTTTGGCATAATCCAATGTTTAAACCTTGGCCAACTTTAATTATTCATGCAAGATATATACAAGCCTACAAAATAATACTTCTACTCCAACAGACACCATATTATC
This sequence comes from Eucidaris tribuloides, assembly GCA_001188425.1. Taxonomy (NCBI): domain Eukaryota; kingdom Metazoa; phylum Echinodermata; class Echinoidea; order Cidaroida; family Cidaridae; genus Eucidaris; species Eucidaris tribuloides. The sequence continues at coordinate 25,676 of JZLH01S0179603.1, read as the reverse complement.
AACACAAGAACAGAAACAATATATGTGGTGAACGCAGCCCCATGCGGATCTCACAGATACAAATCAGAACTATAACTAGTGTGAACACAGCCCCAACCCACACTCATGCGCCATGATCGATTTCGCGGCCGACGCGGCGAGAGGATTGACACAGCATATGTCTTCCCATCTCTCTCAATAACACGTCCCACTTTTCACGAGGAGCAAACGTTGCCGTGACGCAGTTTGGAGTGCTCTCACTCGCAGGATGGGATCAAGGAACTTTGGAGGGGGCAAAAGGGTCAATACTAGCCGAGATGAGAGTCTCGTAGGCAGAGATCACAGCCTTGTAGACAATAGGAGAGGCTACTAGACAAGATTGCAGTCTAGTAGACAATAGTACAGTCTAGTAGACAAAATTGCAGACAAGACTGTGCACACAGCGTATGTGCCCACATAATAATTAACGAGAAAGTCCACCCTGAAGTCAAGTTGATTTTAATTAAAGGAGAAAAATGAAAGTAACCTATTAATAAAGGTTTGGCAAAAATCCATAAAAAAATAATAGAGTTATGAATTTTTAAAGTTATAATTTGGTGAGAGCAACTCACACATTTGTCTTGTAATATAAATTCCATAAATGGCCATTTTCTCAGAAAATTGAAAATGATTTTTACCTGTGCATGCAATACATGTATATATATTTCATACATGCTTCTGTTATGACAATTTATGAAAATTACATTGCATGACATGCTGCTCACATGTGACATCACAAAATAAAAACTTTGAAAATTAATAAAATTCTCTGTTATTCTTAGGTGGATTTTCACCAAACATTCATTAATACATGTATGTTTCTCTCACTTTTCTGCTTTTATTAAAACCAACTTGATGTCTGGGTGGACTTGCCTTTGAAGGGCAGATTCAATACAAATTCTTGGTTTGTATATTGTTAAGACAAAGATGATAGCTAACATGTATAGAGAAGTTCTATGGAATTCCTGTTCTTTTGATACCTCATTTAAGGGCAGAATCAGTTGAGAGTTTGTTGCCATAACAATCTCAGTTCTGATTTGAAAATTGTTGGTTTGTATACAGTTTAGACAAAGACGATGATTTATCTATAAAAGTTCTACATAATTCCTGTTCTTATATTGATACTTTGATTAATCTTTTATTTTGGTATCCTACAAAACATTCAACATTTACAACATACACTATTACAGACACTATTGCCAGTATCTCAGTGTTAATTAATAAATGTATATGTATATTCAAATTCTAATACTACTTGGCTAATGATACTCAAAGTAGGATATACAGGTAGTGCGCAAATTTCAATTCCATGGTCCATTCATACATGTATCTTGCACACACACGTATTTTCCATTTTCAATTTGATTTCATGGTTTGTACATATGTATGTTCTGCAGACAAATTCAGCAATTGTCTATTTCTCCAATGAAATTGAAAGTCGGCCATGTGTATGCTGATTGATATAATTGAAATCAGTACTATACAACCTTGAATGGAGGGAAAATTCTGACATACATCGAGGCAAAAAGAGATTGCATCTATCACTACACTCAACGTAGCAAACAAAACAGCGGGTCCCTGACCTTCACTAAAATCAATTGGCTGCGCATCGTGATTTGCGCGAAAATACAGCCAGATTCGGATATCCGTCTCAATACAAAATTGGGGCAAGGCCACAGTAACGAACTCGGCAAAACACCTTGCAGCAACAGCTAACGACACACTATTTCTCTCCTCCTTGCGCGGACACTTTCAACTTTACCTCCAATTTTTTTCGATTTTGTTCACGTCCATGTAGCGCGAATCTGTGACACAACGAACACACAACCTTTTCTGTTTCATGCAACGTTCGTTTCTAATGATTTATGCCTTTAGGTGCCCCATAGATTCTGCTGCAAGTCCGTCGTGCAATGTATTTCATGAAACCCGACACGCCTCAAGGTATGATGTTGCTAACAGTGGAGGTGTTTTCCTTGGTGTTAAAGGCAGGAAGTTTCTTCAGCCTGCCTAAAAAATTAACATCGTGTATAGAATACACGAAAAGAAAATACCACCTAAACACCTTTAGAAATTAAAGTATAGGAGCTAGGAATTTGGTTTTAGTAGAGTGATAGTGATTGTTGAACTTTGATTTGAATTATTGTCTCCTGACAAAATTTCTACCAGTCTACTGGTGTATTTTCAGACCCGTACAGTGCCTGGGGGTGTCCATCATGTTTGATGTGAGAAATTTACATGTATTTACAAATGGCCATTTCCAAGCAATCATTTTTGACAATTTGAGAGTCTTAAGGGCTCATATCTTCCCTCTTGGAGGTTATGAATGGATGATGACTACCATATTAGGTATAATGTAGGACTGGCATGTGTCATTACCAGTTTGATTTGAATTCTACAATTGGACAAATAATTATGATTAAAAAATGGTGCGTGAGTGACACAACAAATTTTGGACATGAGTGTCTGATCATTATCGGTTATGGTAGGATATGTACCAAAGTAGTTCTCCAAGAGTACCATGAGTCCTAAAACATGTGCATAATTAGATTACCTATCTAACATATGTAGTCACAATCAACCATTCCCTCTCTCTGGCAAATGGTCCCCCCTTACATGCCGTGAGTGACACGACAAAATGCAAAAATACCCATATTAACATTGATTACCCTTGTACTAAATTCACTGTGTTACGACATATGATAAATTAATATGTAATTTTCATGGAAAACTATCATCTAAGATATCTAGTTTCAAAAAATATTGAAACCTATTGATTTCTTGCAAGTTTTGATTTTCACCCTCATGTCCACTTTTGTTTGACAATGGTCATTAGCCTCATGCACATTCGTATTCATAGACTAATAATAAACAATGCAGTAATGGTGCTAAAGTGACTTACTAGTTGTTCAGTGAGTTTCACGTGGAGTCTAACCACAGATATACAATAGTCTAACTAACCATTACTCTTTGGTGCATTTTTCAAATTCTACATTATTATTGATCTTCAGATTTCACAGACATGTCCTTCATAAATAGCCTAAGGTTGTGTGTGATGTTTTGTTGAGCTGCTGGAGGAGTACAAAAGAGATTTCCTGCTTTTAAACTTCTGCCGTATGAAGTGAATAGAAATGCCTCCAGGACTTCGACAGACTCTATATTTTTCTACCACAGGCAAGCTGGAGTGTATGAACAATAAACAATATGGCTATTTTTTTCTTCTTCTGAATGATTGTTTTGTTTCACCTTCTTTTCCAATAATGGTCTCTTCAAATTAAGTCTCAACCCACCAAATAAGACCAAGATCTAGTAACCCTAACCCGCCCCTATCGACACGAGTTTACATCAAGCGCTGGGTGAGACAAAGTCTGAAATCTTCACATTTTCCATTTGAAGTACAGAAAACATTGTGTAAAAATGATCGCGTGCCAGTTGTTAACCATTGGATAGTCTGTACATTGAATTTTCAAAACTTTGCAGCAATAAAAACGTTACAATTTTGACTCTGTAATATGCCTGTACACGAAATATACCTGCATATGTACAGAATTTCCTTCATAAAAATACAGAATTTTGTATAATAATTTTCTGAAGTAAAATGCATTTTTTAAATAAAGACCATTTACTTGGTTTAGATTAATAGGTGGAAGGGGGTGTTGTTTACACATAGCAGTTTAAAAAGTCTTAACCCATTGGAGATGATTTGATTTGGGTATAATACACATTTTCCATAGAGCCCAACCCGAGATATCTCGAACCTAGTCTCTGACGGATTAAAAAAAATAAATGGACCATGGGGGGGGGGGGTGTTTATTATCTACACAGTGTATCTTGCCTCTAAACAGAAAGTGAGTGCCAATGAATATTACCTGCATGTAATGGCTGATGCCCTCGCGATCTGAGAGGATTTCCGACAGGTTCTTGGTTCCGAGCACGTTACGCAGCGTCGTCTGGGCCAGGAGTCTGGTGGAGGCGTTGGCGTCCTCCACGTTGGCGATGCTAATGGTGGCGTTTTGGACTCGGTAGTAAACGACGGCGTCGACCGACACGGTCACGCTGTCCTTGGTCAAGATCTGGTAAAGGATGAGAGAGAATTTTTTTTTTAAATGATAACTGACAATTGAGAATTCTCCTTTTAAAATCACAGACAATTTTGTACTCTGTATCAAACACTGTCAAGTCACACCGTCCTTGGTCAATATCTGTTTAAGGTTAAGAGAGAATTTTAAAAATGATCACATACAACGTAAAGTTTTCATCTTAACATCACAGACAATTTTGTTCTCTGGACTAAACAAAAGAATCAACTAACATAGTCACACTGTTCTTTGTCAAGATCTGGTAAAGGATATGAGAGAATTTTGAAAATGATTACTAATGATTCCAATTTTTCCTCTCAAAATCACAGACAAGTTTGTATTCTGCAGTAAACAAAAGAGTCAACTGACGTACTCACACCATCCTTGGTCAAAATTTAGTACGGATAAAAGAGCGAATTTTGAAAATAATTAGTGATGATTGCAATTCTTCCTTCTAAAATCACAGAAATTTTTGTATTCTGTAGTAACCAAAAGAATCAACTGACATAGTCACACCATCCATGGTCAAGATCTCGAAAACGATAAGAGCAATTTTTTTTATTTTTATTTTTTGTAAATGATTACTGACAATTGAAAATTCTACTCTTAAAATCACAGACAATTTGGTAGTCTGTATTAAACACACATTGTCAAGTCACAATGTCCTTGGTCAAGATCTGGTAAAAGATAAGAGAGAATTTTAAAAATGATTACTAATGATTGCAATTTTTCCTTTTAAAATCACAGACAATTTTGTACTCAGTAATAAGCCAATTGAATCATCTGACACAGTCCCACTGTCCTTTGTCAAGATCCGGTAAAGCTTTAGAGAGAGTTTTGAAACCAATTATAGATGACGCAAAATCTTCATCTCAACATCATAGACAAGTTTGTACTCTGTAGTCCACAAATGCATGAAAGACAAAATGTGTAGGCTAACATTGTGGAGCTTAAAGACACTGGCTAGCATTGTAAAGCTTCAAATTAAAAAATTGTCAAACTTTGCTATCTGAGCTACATAATAGTGTTTTGAATGGATAAATAAACACCCTAGAAAACGAAAGTTTGAAAATTTATGCTGCCACTGGAAAGATATGAATGTTCAAACAATTAGTACTCGGGGCGAGTGAAAAATAGCCTAGATCTGCACACAGTAAGTCTATGGGAGGAAATGAGCAGGTGAATCCGGTCAACTTACGATTTTCACTTTTTTAAAGCACTAAATAATCATTTTTGAAATACAATTTTTTCAGGGCTTCATTTTTAGACCTTATCAAAGACACTGGTAGCATGGAGAATCACGTAGCTCATATTTTTTAACTTGGAAACCATGTTATACAATGACTTTAATTCAGTTTTAAAAAATTGTCAAACTGTTGATATCTGAGCTACATACAATAGCAGTGCTTAAATGAACAAATAAACACCCTAAAATACAAAAAGTTTGGAAAGTTATGTGGATAATGGCAATATAGGTATGAATGAATGTCACCCATGAATTTCCACTGTGATGGAGTTTAAAATAGCCTAGATCTACACACAGTAAGTCTATGGGAGGAAATGGGCATGGTGAATCCGGTAAACCTGAGTACTCATAGGTTTTCACTTTTTTAAAGCACTAAATAATCATTTTAAAATACAAATTTTTCAGCCTGGCTTCATTTTTAGACCTTATCAAAGACATTTGGAACATGGAGGATTAAGCAGTTCACATTTATTTTAACCCGTTGGAGACGATTTGATTTTGCTATAACACACGTTTTCCATAGACTCCAACACGAGTTAACTCGTACTTAGTCTGCAACGGGTTAAAACTGTGGTCATTGTTAGCCTGTGGTTTAACTTTAATAAGTTCTAGTTCCTTATGACAGCAGTTTGATACGATATCCAGATGTTAGTATTCATATGTTCCGTTTGTCATGATTTCTGACAGATATATTCCCTTCGAGCACTGAGCCGTGGCCATCAGTGTGAGCCCCAATTATGCCAGCCTGTCCAGAGGAACATCACCATAAACCTGTCATGTGGAATCCGATTTCTACATGTCTGACTCTCTCTGACATCATTTACCAATATAGGATCTTCACAAACTGTGCATGAATAGTTTTCTCATTTACTCCATTTCTCTGATGTATGTCATGTCCCTCTGTCTATCTGTCTCATGTCTGTCTGTTTGTCTCTCTTTATTCTCAGTCTGATTTCATATTTAGGTGAAATTTTATATATTTGTCAAACATTTGCCCGGGGGGCCAGACAAACATATGCTGTACACAGCAAAAAAACGTGTTTAAAGGGGTGTTTTTTCAATTTTAGACGCGGGCCGCATGTGCACGCGTTAAGGGTATCAAAAACACTGATTTTCAACAAAAAGGGTGGTTTTGAAAGACTGGTCAAACGTATTTAGGGTATATTTTTCCCCAAGCTTTTTTTATAATACTGGTCAAACGCATTTTAAGGTATGAATATTCCAAAGCTTTTTCCTCCTCGTTTCTGAAAAGTGTTATCCCCGGTTACGAAAGCGATGTGTGCAACCCTGGAAAATAACCGCAGGAAAACAGATCGTGTTTAGGGGCTAAAATGTGTAAATGAAGCATGCGGAAAACTTGTTTAGGGGGTTATTTTGCACACAGAGAACAACTTGTTTAGGGGGTGTCTGGAAATAATTTGGTCACACATGTGTACAGCATTATGTTTGACTGATCCCCCCGGGAACATTTGTCCCCTGTCCTCCATTCCATGTTAAAGGTAAATAGCATGATTGGGGGTAGTCCTCAACTTGGGGTAAAACTATTCTATAAAATCAAGTATGCAAGGATTCTGAGCTGTGAAAATCTTACGGTCAAACATTCGACTCATTTTGAAAAAAACTAACATCAATATCTGTTGTGGCAGACAGATCTGTTGTGTAGCTTTCTATGGAATCTATTTCTCTATAGGGGCACAAGAGAAATTTAATACTGGTATGCTCATGCTTGATTCTCCTTCAGTAAACAAATTAGAGACAAAACCTTCTAGCTGGGAGATCCACTCCAGCTGGTGTGTATTTTGGTATATGTTTCAACTTATTTGGTACTTGAGGCATTTTCATGTGTTCCCAACAGTGTCATGCATTAGCTTTTAAATGCAGAGGAGCCATGGGCCATGCATACCCACATCACAGAAATTCATGATGCAGACCTTATAGTAAGTTTGAGGTGGTCAAAATCCTATGCTCTAATTCTACATTCGTTGACATTTTACAAATGTAATTCTCAGCAGAAGATTTAAGTAACATCATAACAAAAAAAATCATGTAGAAAGTAGCATCTCTCTACTTGTACAAACACACCATACCTTACCATGATACATACACACAAACACAAAAACATGTACACATACCTCATTGCACAAACACATACAATACACACAACTTATGTATACTAAAATACACAAACATATAGGCCTACATACACACATGTACCTCCTTGAACAAACACATAAAATACATACAACTTATGTACACACACAAACATATACTGCACATACCTTATTGCACAAATACACACAAGACACACATATACACACACAAACATACACACACACACACACACACACACACCTCTACATACACACATACAGTAAACTTTATAATTCAAACAACAACTAGACCCTAAAATCCATCAAAATCATGAACACATACAGTACCATCTGGAAATAACACTTGACCCTCACTTTATGACCCTGCCCAGCTGTTCTTAAAATTATTGAACAGAAATAGTGCCCTGGACTGCTACCATTCCAACGTGCTGATAATTTTGTCCCTAATAATCCAGGAGTGTTTTCATACTTATGTACAGATACAGTATACTGTTTACTGTACCCTACCGTATCAATGCATAGGAGTAGTGAACGGATTATTCCTACAACCAAGCGTTAATGTTCTGATGGTACGGACCACCTGTATTTTGTTTTGATTTTGCTGACCATGAAATCCATTCCATACATGTTATGTTTAATACTCAATCCTGCATTCTATATTGTATGATTCCACTGCAGATATATATTTGGTGACATTTTATGTATCTATTTATCTATCTATCTATCCATCTATCTACATGTATCTATCTATCTGTCCACATATCTACATGCATCTACAGGTATCTATCTAGATAATATATCTATTTATCTACCTATCTACATGTATCTATCTATCTGTATCATCCAGTCACACTCTCTACTATCTGATGGGACCCCACCCCAATCAAATAGAGTGGCATCCTTACTAGACTGGTTGCTCAATTAGTTCAGAACAAACAAGCTGTTTAGTTACAAGTCACTAGCAGACAAATGAGGCATGACCAATAGCATTCATATTGTCATTACAGACTTAACGTTAAAGGGAGAAGGAGCTACAGTAGCAACTTAACAGGCATAAGTTAAGAAAAAATTTGAGTTCTTGCCAACCAATCAGATCGCACGTGAATCTGGAGTTGACCATGCGTGACCGAAGCATGCCACCCGACGTGTGTCAGTCACGCCGTGGTAATGTATGCACTGTTTGAATCAATAAGCTCCTCCCCCTATAGTTGTTTCTGCAAGTTTTATCCTGGGATAAAACTTGCAAAGACGTAAAATAAACACAAATTAACTATTTTATAGGGCCTTGCTGAGGGTGAGTATCACACAGTACCCCTTATTTAGGCTGTCTTTATCACCCTCTACCATAATTCTCACAATACTCACAATGTCATTTTTATTCTTAACTTATGCCTGTTAGTTGCTGGCTCCTTCTCCCTTTAGATAGCAGGATTGGAATTAGTCCTTACTTTGGGATAAAACTACTCTAGAATCAAGTACGCTGTTCAAGGCTTCTGCTGTCTAAATTTCATGGTCAAATGTTTATTACTGTTTTAACGATTACCATCAGTAACGACGATACTCATTGTGAAGGGTGAGTTTTAGTGTTGCACGACCTCAGCATTTTAGAGAGTCGACTAGTCGCCCACCAATAGTCGCGACTCCGACTATTAGTCGACTATCAGTGTTCAACGTCTTGGTGGTGTGGGGTGCATGGGTGTCGCAGTCGGAGTCGCACGTATACGGCAACACATGTATGATAGCATTGCACGATTATAGGCTGATCCAAGTACATTTTGGCAGTTCCGTTTGATTTGCGATCGAAGAGAGATAGGGGATTCATTTCTGCCACAAAATGGTAGATTAATGATTGGTAGTTCTGTACAATTTTTACGTCTTTTGACTCAGTTTTTAATACAAATTAACATGTGATAAAAAGTCG
>JZLH01S0179589.1:1684-13154 GCA_001188425.1 Eucidaris tribuloides | reverse complement strand
ATAAAATGATACCAAGATCATTGATTTTGAGTAAGGCGTTTTGATTCTAGGGCCATTTTTCGGAGGCAATGTAATTTCCTAAATTTGCCAATTTTTCAACAGCGGCGGTCATCGGAACGCCGAGATATTCTGGCGTCTCAGCTTGCCATACCGGACAAACCTCGATGACAAAGAGCTGGAATGCCCTCGCTTTCATAAGGAAGACGATGCGAGCTATGTCTCCATTGTCATCGCGGTTTGTCCGGTATGGCAAGCTGAGACGCCAGAATATCTCGGAATATCTCGAAATTAGCGATCATACTCGTAGCATTCTTTCTGGGCCACCCTGTATAAAGGCCTTCTGCGCCGCTTGTAATCCGTGTACGTTCAATACCATCCGCTTGCCCCTATTGCAAGGTCGTGCGTAACAACATTAGTGGAGCTGCGAACAAAATTGCCGTTGAGTGTATGGCCGTTGTCAGTTGGGTTCAGTTCGCCTTTCTTCAGGTAAATGCGTGCTGCATAGGGAAATGCACACAATTCGTGCGCGCTCGTTTTCCGAAATATACGCGCATTCCCAAATATTACCGGAGCCGGGCCACCTCCAAAACATCACGATATGCGACTTTTCGGCCCCTTTGATACCAAGAACTCTCTGAGTAGGGGCAACGCCAGGGTAAAATATTAGGGAGGGTGAAATCCCTATTAGGGGGCGAAAATGTAAAAAAAAAAACCTCCTAAATTTCATGAATTACACTGTAAAAAATCTCTGATTTTCGGAATTTCGATGTTTTTTTAAACTCTAAATTTTATGAAGTACACTGTAAAAGAAAAAAACCTCATGCTTTTCTGAATGTTGACAACTTTAGGGGGCGGCCGCACCCACTGCCTCCCCCCCCCCCCCCACCATGGCGCCGACCCTGTCTCTGGGTTGTAATGATCACCTCCTAATCCTGTCTGAATCTTCCAATCTCCTACTCGTAGGGCGGCTCTGATTGCTGTGTCGAACTTGTTCGGGTCTGCAGGTCCTTTGTGGATTGGTGCCGGTTTATGGTATAACTGGTCGATATTGTGAAGGAGCTCTTTGCGAGGCGATTCCTTACCTGTCCTGGAATAAGTGATGAGGAACGAGAGCAATATTATCTTGGTAACTGTTACCAGGAATACTGGCAGCGATTTCTTTTTCTTTTTTTTTCTTTGCAGAACTACTGATAATAATTATGATTTTGCATGGTTGTACAACACATCGACCAATAGTTGTGCATGTATATCATCTAATCTCCCCGGGAATACGACGACGACGACGACGACGACGACTACTACTACTACTACTACTACTACTACTACTACTACTACTACTACTATTTTTATTATTATACCACTACTACTTCTACTTCTGTTGCTACTACTGCTATTAGTGTAAACTAAGTAAAAGAAATGATGGTGATGATGATGATGATGATAATAATAATAGAAGAAGAAGAAGAAGAAGAAGAAGAAGAAGAAGAAGAAGAAGAAGAAGAAGAAGAAGAAGAAGAAAAAGAATAGCAATAATAATAATAATAATAATAATATAACAACAATAATGATAATACAATAAACGTACGTAATTGACTCCCAGACATTGAAACCGTCAAGCTTTTTCGTTCCATTTAGAGCTCCACCCGCTATGCCGCTAACAATTGTTGGCAGCCAGTCAGTGATGTGCATAAGTTCCCTGTTGAATGTTCCTCGAATAGCTGCCGGGAGAAGGGGACTGTTCACAAAACCAATGCCGTGTATTCCCCCTTCCCACAGAGTGCCTTTATTGCCACGTAACGGCCAGTTATTGCCACCTACAAGGATTTGACCTCCATTATCTGCATTGTGATAAAGAAACAGGAATACAATCATGAGAAAAATAAACTTTTAATTAATATGTAAATAGTAAGTTATATAGTTATTTGTTATATATTTATTCATGTTTCTTCTTATTAATCATTTATATACTTCTGTCTTCCTTATACAGGGACGTCTCCTTAAATCCATAACTGCTTTCCATGAGAGCCCTGTACTAGTATAGTGTTTATAAAAAAAAAGAGATATACGTAATGAATTTATGAGTTAAAATATAAATGGATGATCGATATGTAAAGAAATAAGTGCATGATTTAAAGATCAACATATAATTAATACAAAAGTAAATAAAGTAGTAGTTGTTGTTGTTGATTGATTGTTAACGGTTTGCCCAGACATTATCTTATTCAATTTTATTGAAACAGGGTTGCCCTTTAAGTTAGAAAACTGTTCTCCCAGTGGGCCCTGCATACAATAAAAAACAAACAATACAACAACAAAAAGAAAACGTATAATACATAATCATAAAAAAAATGACACTAAACAATACAAAAGATAGGTCTCTACATACATTTACACTCGCTGCTCCATATTATGGATATTTGTTAGATAACTAAAGTTCTTCTCCTATTCGTTCCAAAAGTTTCAAGAAAGTGTTTATTTCACAAAAACGCAGTATGTGAAGCAATTTTTGATTTCATGAGATGACTATATTAAAAACTAAAGTACGTTTGAGCGCCATAACAATTATATATTATTTTTCTAAAAATCCACAAAAAATCATGAAAAAGCATTAAATTAAAGTAATTTAAAAAACAACACAGAAAAATTAATAAATTTTGGTCTAATGTCATTTATCACTAAATTAACATCAGAATAGTGTCTGTTACAAGTCTAATAACGCGCGTAACCACCACGTGACTAAACAACAACAACAACACCGCCCTTTATAAACACAGGTTTTAGTGTCGATTCGGACGCTACTAAATGCTCAAAATTCCTGAAATACTTGGATTATAATTTTTCACCTGGGGTGAACAAATATTGATCCCAGACATACCGTTCACGGAAAAATGGCAACTTCTAAAATGTTTTTTCAATATTCCATAATTATGAGCATGAGTGTATAAAGTAATCATTTTACAAAACTAATTATAACAAGCTGAAATTAGACATGTGAAGCCGCGTGACCTTTCAACATTAAAGTGATAGGCTAACATTGTGGAGCTTCAATTTAAAACATTGTCAAACTTTGATATCTGAGCTACATAGTTGTGTTTAAATGGACAAATAAACATCCTAGAATACAAAAGTTTGGACATTTATGTTGCCACTGGCAAGATATGAATGAATTAACAATTAATACTCGGGACGAGTAGAAAATGGCCTAGATCTACACGCAGTAAGTCTATGGGAGGAAATGGGCAGGTGAATCCGGTCAACTTACGATTTTCACTTTTTTAAAGCACTAAATAATCATGTTGAAATACAATTTTTTCAGGGCTTCATTTTTAGACCTTATCAAAGACACTGGTAGCATGGGGAATCATGTAGCTCAGATTTTTTTTTTTTTTTTAACTTGTGGTAAATGTTAGCCAGTGGCTTTAACCTATATACTGTAATACTTAATCACTTCATCCTCTCATCATAGTCCATACATGACTTCAGTTTGATTAAAATCCGTTAAGCGGTTGTTAAAAAATATCTTGGGAACAAGACGATCACAGACTTGTGGTTTTTTTTTTCCAGGAAGTCCCTACAGTAATAGGGGTATCCCCCCACACACTCTCGCTTCGCTCCCTCACATGTTTTCCATAGCTCCTTCAAAAGCCTATATTCCAATAAAGCTGATGTGAATTCGACCTCCCCCGCTTCCCCCCCCCCAACAAAAAAATAACTGAAAATAATAAAATGAAAAAAATAAGACCCGACATACTGACCCTACAGTCAGTATGTAGGGTCATTCAGACCCTCAGTCTATTGGACCCTCGGTCTATCAGACCTTCACTCTATGGGACCCTCGGTCATTCAGACCCTCGGTCTATCGGACCCTCACTCTATGGGACCCTTGGTCATTCAGACCCTCAGTCATTCAGACCCTCAGTCTATCGGACCATCGGTATACCGGACCTTCAGTCTATCGGACCCTCGGTCATTCAGACCCTCAGTCTATTGGACCCTCGGTCTATCAGACCCTCGGTCTATTATACCCTTGGTCTATCGGACCCTCGGTCATTCAGACTCTCGGTCTATCGGATCCTCGGTCTATGGGACCCTCGGTCTTTTGAACCCTCGGTCTTTTGAAACCTCGGTCTATTGGACCCTCGGTCTATCGGACCCTCGGTCTATCGGACCCTCGGCCTATCGGACCCTCGGTCTATCGGACCCTCGGTCTATTCGGACCCTCGGCCTACCTGACCTTTGGTCTATCGGACCCTTGGTCTATAAGACCCTCAGTCTTTTGAACCCTCGGTCTATCGGGCCCTCGGCCTATCAGACCCTCCGTCTATCAGACCCTCGGTCTATTGGACCCTCAGTCTATCGGACCCTCAGTTTATGGGACCCTCTGTTTATGGAACCCTTGGTCTATGGGACCCTCAGTCTATTCGGACCCTCGGCCTACCGGACCTTCGGTCTATCGGACCCTTGGTCTATGGGACCCTCGGTCATTCAGACCCTCAGTCTATCCGTCGGACCCTCGGTCTATCGGACCTTTGTAATAAAGAGAACAAATATCGGAAAATATGTTGTAAAAAATGAACATTTTGATCCATTGCTATGACAAAAATACATAGTTATTATTATTTTTTGTCACAGACTAAGGCACCAAACGTGTGATAATATTGTTTGAGGTCGGGGGATTGAGTTGATCCGCTTTCGGGAGTACCAACCATTGTGTTTTGCTTTTATATGTTAGACAAAGTGGAAAAGTTTTCATTTGTTAATCTCTCTATATTCATGTTTCAAAGTACTGTATTGGATGAAATGGAAATGTATTCATTTGTTTACCTCTTTGTATTTATGTTGAAATGATTGTATCGACTGAAAGACCATAAAAATCACTGAAAAAAAAATGATCGGGCTGGAACCCATACCTGTAGAAAAGATGATGACAGTGTTTTCATACATCCCAGCCTGTTTTAATGCCTGGGTGATATTTTCGACCCCTTCGTCCAAGCAAGTCACCATTCCTAGGTACGATTTTCGGTGGTGATTAGTGATATTGGCATAGCGGTCCTCGTACTCTCGCGGGACTTGTAGTGGCCCATGAGCGGCTTGGTATGGTAGGTACAGGAACATCGGCTACATTGAGGCGAAAAAAAAAACACACAGAAGAAAATGAGAGAGAATAAAATACATTTTTGTAAGGAGTAATATTTTTGCATACACGTGGAGGTGGGTGTGATTGGTACCTTTTCTCGTCGTTTCTTTTGAATTATTCTCGCTGTCGATCACCAAAATTATTTTATTCAGTCGGAAATAATTTTGGTGATCGACAGCGAGGATAATTCAAAGGAAACGACAAGAAAATGTACCAATCACACCCACTCCTTTCACCTATTTAGGAACACAATCAAGGATATTATTTTTGAAGGTTAATATTAAGTCGTGTTTATCAAATTAGGATCTTGTAGATTTGCATGTTTGATTTTTTTTCATGAAACTTATCTGGCAATCATCTATTGCTTTAATCTGATCATCGCTAACCTTTTTCTTATCGTGATTTTCTATGAGTTCTATGGCCTTCCGCGTATAGAGGTGCGTAGAATACTGCCCTCTATACAACGGGGCTACGGGTGTGGTATTATCGTATAGATCGTCGCCCGTCAATGGTGGATCGATGTGGTTATACGTCATGGTGTGCTCGTAGTGATCTTGTGAACCGGTAAGAAATCCTGCGGAAAACAATAAATAGTAATAATGATAATAATAATAATAATAATAATCATCATCATCATCATCATTATCATCATTACAATACATGAGTGTTAATCTTGTATGATATGTGGCATTTACTTGAAATTTACAAATGTGTACCATATGTATTCTTCAACATGATACAGTTTATGCATTTAGTCTTATGAAACTTAAAGATTGTGTCAGGGATGTACATTACTTTCCTTCATTATCAATACCAAACGGTAGTTTGGTGTGTTGAAAGTTTGAGATCCATACGTCATGAATTTGTTGTTTTATGAGAAAAACTAATAACAACATGTTACTAGAATGTTGTTTTTTTCCGTGAGTTTAAATTTTGCTCAAATTGCGAATCGCGGTTATGTGTATAGTCGCAAGACCAGCGGAGCGCACTGACTGGTTAAACGGCTAAACTCCGCGCGACCTTCGGCTAACAGCTGATCGGACAATTTTGGAACGGCCCGTGTACGTCGACGTCGCGGTATTTTTTTTTTTTTTTGTAAAAGACGTCTCGAGTAATTTGGAAAAGGATGGAGTTTAACCGTCCAGATTTTCACCAAAACTCAACATTTTACCCCAAGTCTCTATGAGAGGTTTTTATTTATATAAATCTTCACATTGGATATGATTTCAGCTGATTTCATTCATTTTGATGTTTTTTGACGTGCAAATCAATGACACAATCTTTAATATTCATAGACCAATAATGAATAATTGAATGATACGGATGAATTGATTTAGTTAAGTTAGTTTCATACATACGTACGAGTCGTACCATGGACCTATACCGATCTGACTGACCGTTACTCTTTGGTGTATTTTTCAAATTCTAATTAATTACTGATCTTCAGATTTCATAGACTTGCCCTTCATAAGTACATGTATCTAAGAACATTAGTGCCTCCTTTAAAGATAAAGGCTAACATTTTGGAATTAAAAAAGTCAAAATCTGATATCTGAGCTACATAATGGTGCTTAAATAGACATATAAACATCCTAGCATACACAAGTTTGGAATGTTATGGTGCCACTGGCATGGTATGCATGGATAAACAAATAAGTGCTCCTCCCGAGTATAAATTAGTCAGACCTGTGACACAGTAGTCGATGGGAAGAAATAGACAAGGTCAGGAGAATGTTACAATGGATATTGTAGATTTTCACGCTTTTAAAACACTAAATGATCACTTTGAAGTACACTTTTTCGGGGCTTCATTTTTAGACCTTATCACAGAAACTTAAGCATGGAGGATTATGCAGCTCAGATATTTTAAACTGTGGTCATTGTTATACTATGGTTTTAAGGGTATAATCTAAGATGAGGATGAGTAGGAAAAGAAAAAATAATTTCTTCCAAGCAACAGTGGAATTTGTACTGCTCTATGGGTGTGAGTCCTGGACGATAACCAAGAAACAAACTAAACAGCTGGATGGTTGCTACACCCGACTACTCAGAGCAGCCCTGAATAATATATCAAGGTAGATGCAGAGCACCATATAAGCAATGCTGATTTATATGGCCATCTACCAAACATCACTCAAAAAATAAGGAAGAGAAGATTAAAACTGGCAGGCCACTGCTTCAGGAGAAAGGATGAACTTGTCTCCCAACTCATGTTGTGGACACCTACACATGGACAGAGATGCAGGGGAAGTCCAGCGAAAACCTTCAGTGACACATTATAGGAGGACACTGGTCTGGGTGTTGACGAGCTGGGGAGGGCGATGCTTGACAGGAAGGGCTGGTCCATCATCACACGAGAAACGGCAAGGACTCGGCTAAAGCATGACCCTGGGAAGCGGGGGTGCTGGGGGTGCTGCAGAATTTTTGTTCATGCCTGCAAAAAGTCCTTTATGTCATGATGTATAGCCATAGCATTATACGTCGTCCAGGGGCGGTGCCCCCTATGTTTTTAAATTTGGCCGTGAAAAAATATTTTTCCACCACCGGTGGCAAAATCGTTCCCAGGGCCCCGGGCTAAAGTAAAGTAAGAAAATAACTTACCAAAGAAAGAATCGAATCCTCGGTGAGTTGGTGTACAGGCGGGTTGATAAAAGCCAAGATGCCACTTTCCGACCATGTGAGTGGTGTATCCGCTCTCCTTCAGCTTTTGCGGCAACGTTACTTCGTCTAAAGGTAGGCAGCTGGGCTGTGGCTCGTGTATAATCGAATGCTGAAGTCCCATGTGGATCTACAGGTGAACATACGAAAGACATTTTTGTATACGTCTAATTAAAAACTGAAACAGTGATATCTGAGCTAAATGATAGGGCCCGAATGGATAAATAGACATCCAAGAATATCAAACTTTGGACATTTATGTTGCCACGTTCTATCAAGCCCGGGTGGGGCGAAATGTTTTTCCCACGACATTGACGAAATAAATCGCTGCAAAAACAAAACTGTACTGCGGGATTCGAACCCGGGTCAAAACGCGCAGTCAATACAGCGCGCTATCCAATGTAGCCACAGAAAGCGACTCGACTGCAGATGTCTTCTTTAGCAATATGTACCAACGGTTTCGATAGTGCGAGACGTAAAAACCGTAGTGAAAGTACGCATGCGCCGTGCGAGAAAATCTCGTGGGAATAAAAATTTAGCGCCCGGGGGGCCACCATGCACCATTGACCAGTGGATATCATGCGCGACTACAGGGTTTCGAAAAGTACCCTAAACAAGTATTTCCCCTTTCCTGAAAATGCACCCCTTTAACAAGTATTGTGTGTGTAAAATGGTACCCATAGAACGTATTGGGTGTGAAACGGTACCCTTGCTTAAAGTGATAAGCTAACATTGTGGAGCTTCAATTAAAAAAATTCTCAAACTTTGATATCTGAGCTACACAGTAGTGTTCAAATGGACAAATAAACACCCTAGAATACAAAAGTTCGGAAAGTTACACTACCAATAGCAAGTTATGCATGAATAAACAATTAAAACTTGGGGCGAGTTTTAATAGCCTAGGTGTACACATTCAGTAATCTACTAGGAGGAAATGGGCAAGTGAATCTGGTCAACTTACGATTTTCACCCTTTTAAAGCACTAAATAATCATTTTGAAATACAATTTTTTTCAGGGCTTCATTTTTAGACCCCATCAAAGATACTGGTAGCATAGGGAATCATGTGGCTCAGATTTTTTAACTGTGGTAAATGTTAGCCAATACCTTTTTGACCCCCTAAGCAAGTAAAACGTTGATGCGAACATGTTTTGAGCACGGGGGATTTATATCGGTCGGGGCCACGATGCCACGAACAAATTTGCCGAAATTTTCCTCAAAGTGGGCTGAAAAGCTTAGCAAACATGATGATTTTGCCCGGGATTCCGCCACTTCGTCTGACAAACTTCTTCACTCGCAAATCAGACCCTAAACACGTAGGTTTCTGAGGCGAAAAGTACACTATTTTGTCAGTATTTTAACGTTTTTGATACCTTTTTCACGTTACGTACGTATCGTGCCCAATCTTAAGAAAGTACACTTTTTACGCGATTCTTGGTCGCGCATGATATCCATTATGGAGGTCGCACCCCCCCCCCCCCCCCACCGCCAGACGCGCGTTTCCGTTTTACACCCTGGCGAAGGCTTTTCTTTGTTAAATTACAACGAACCTGCTGGCTCCAAAGTCTACTCTTCCTTTATAGTCCGTGGGCCAGAGGGGTATACCGTGCACCCCCCCTATGATCCTACTACTTGGGTGCCATTTTGTTCATTGGTGACTCCTTCGATGAAAAAAAGATGTTAACAAGAAAAAAACTCATTTAGACTATGTTTTCTTTTCACATATTGGGACACATGTAAAATCACAACTTTTTCAACAAGTTTACCTCGTTTTAGGGGCCGCTGAAATCTGGGCAGACATTATTGTCTGTATCTCAGTAACAACTTGTACAATTTTCCTGAAACTTGGAGAAAAGGTGCATTCTGTCATCCTCTATAGCCATGTGAAATTGTATATTCACATCATTTTTCATTCTTGTGTTAATGACGTCATCTTATTTTCGTATTCTGAAATAATATGCGTTTTAGCTGGCAAAATTGCTTCAAAAATTGAAATTTTGGCTACACTTGTCAAAAGTTTTTTATCTGGATATAAATTGTAGCCACTGGCCTTCAAACGTATCAAATAGTTAGTCTGGACAATACTAAGTTGATCTAAACAATAAATTTGCACAAAATTTATTTGAATAAGATGTGTGCGGTCAATTTACATATGAGTGCACACGTAAAAATGGGCGACTTTTTGAACAATTTCGCCGTTTTCTTTGGGATAGTGAAATCTGCGGACACTATATTCGCTAATTATCTCCGCAATAGACAAGCTCATTACAATCAAACTTTCAGATAACATTGATCATGCGAATGGTTAATATAATAGATACTATTTGGTGGATATTGAGGTTAATTGTTTTCTGTCAGTGACGTCACTCTTCATTGCATAGATTCAAAATACGCATGTTTGTTTGCTGTAATCAACATTGAGTGAATTAGTAACAATGTCTAGCCCTACTAAACTTGATCACTGAGCAATATTGAAGCTGTTTGATGAACAATAATTATTAAATTATTCAAGTCTGAACAATCCTCACTTGATTTATGCTATTAATTAGATCAACTCATTTGCATAAGTGGTCTGTGAGGATTGCACAAACAGAAACATACATTAAAATGACGCTTTTGCAGAAATGTATGGTGTTTTATGGAATTTAGTGGGATTTTGCACGTTATACATCTTTATTTAGGGTAATAAATCATTTTAGATGTTATTTGAAAATTTTTGGGATACATAATCTTCATATGCAGCAGTCAATACGAGTACATTTCAAAAGTACTTAATTTGACAATTAAGTTGAATTTGATGTCTTCTCACTCATTTGCATGATTAAAACATGCATGATTTTGCCCAACTTTGATTGTCAAAAAAAATGTTTTCTTCTTCGTTATACTTCAGCGCGTAGCCTACACTGAGGTGATGATTATGCGCAATGACGGTCCGGTACACTACTTAAACGATATGCAACTTTGTTAATTAATGATTAATTAAGTATTAAATAATTTGCATAGATACTGAGGCATTGTCTATTATACATTAAATACAGCAGATATGGTAATAATACGAGAAGTAGCTACAGCACAAGTTCACGGTCTGGACACGGCCATCTCAAATGCTAAAAATCCTGTGGGTGGGCAGGGGTAGGTGGCAAGGTTGCGCACAAGTCCTAAAGGTCATTCACCTGGTGGGGGGCCAATAGGTGTAAGTCATTCAATCCCAGAAATCTCGGGGGGGGCGTTGTTTAGGAAATTTCCAGTCCTGAAAACTCATAAATGTGGTACATGGAGGGTCACAATGCATTGCAAATTAAGAATCCCAGGAAGTAGACGGAAATGTATGTATATGTGAGTTTATTTCGGTTTCTAAACTTATTCAGAGGGAGAGGGATGAGGGGAGGTGAGGGCTTTCAGGAGGGTGGATGGGAGTCCTTGAAAAATCCATACATGGACATTGAGGAAATAACGTCACGATCTATTCAAATTTAGAAGAAATTCCGGAAGATACGGGAACCGAATAACTCATGTTACCATGCAACATACACTACCGGTAATGTATGTGTAAGCGTGAGTTTATCTCGGTTATTTTTAATACTCATGCAGTGGGGGAGGATGAGAGTAGGGGAAGGGGAGGGAGCTCATGAGACGTAAAATCTAATTCTGTTAACTCCCGTTTCGTAGTTTGCGA
>JZLH01S0179576.1:9774-12993 GCA_001188425.1 Eucidaris tribuloides | reverse complement strand
GGTGTTAAACACCCCCCTTCGGGCAAAAGGGGGCGTGTTTGAACACCCAACACCCCGCCCCCCGCGTCTCACGCGTATGATACTCAAATTTCACTACTATATATAGTCTCGAGATCAAAATAACCAATAGACCTATTAGTGGTTGATGGAGTCTGACTCCGATTTTTTTCTAAACCTATTTGCTGTGAATGTGTTTCTTCAGCTGGGATAAGAAGTAAAAAACAAGCAAACCAACAATTTAGACGTTGGATACTGAATTTAGATTTGAATTTATCAGTTTATGAATTCATTTATGTTCTTAAACTAGCTGACTAGCTTATTCACAATTAAAAAAATAGCTTGACATAAATTCGTCGGAGGGATCATGTCACTGGCGACACGGTTCTCTTGCAACAGTATTGTGAAGCGATTCAATGTGTTCATGACTAACTACGTCATCAAAGTGAAAATAAGTGCTCTCATTTGCCACTCTATAGATCCCAGGTCCAATGAGCTAATTGCCACAGTATACACATACACACACAAACACACACACAAACAAACATGCGGATATATATACACACATACAGGCAGACACACGTACACAATATATACACACACGCACACACACACATACACACACACATACAACATACATATATACACATATACACACACGTAAACATCCAGACACACATATATGCACACGCACAAACACACAATATACACACATACACACACCACCACACCCAGCACACACACACACACACACACACACACACACACACACACACACACACACACACACACACACACACACACACACACACACACACACACACACACACACACACACACACACACACACACACACACACACACACACACACACACACACACACACACACACACACACGCATGCACATATCTTCCGGTCTGAAATAGTTTGGCGCCAAAATGGGCAATATCACGTCATACTTTCGCGCTTCGGTTCATGCCTTGTAGTATCGCAGCCCTATCTGTACTTCGACAGTATTCACAATATCATGTCGTACGAACACCATTGGAATAATGAGATAATGCCTCGTTTACTGCTACGCCATCCGTGACGCAATCGTGAAGTTGGACAGATTGGAATTATAAGAATAAGGCGAGGGAGCAAGAAACCTTTGTCCCATTTTACAGAGAGGTCGGAAATTTGATGAAAATCAACCAGTCGCAAAAACTTCAAATATACTTAGATTTTTGTTTCTTGATGAGAAACGCGTCGGATGTTCTCGTTTAATTGAGCATGTCGACTTTGTCTGGCATTTTGTGAAAATTATTTTTCATAATTCCATTACCTTTCTGATGCACTTAACAAAAAGGTGAATGATCAAACATTATAGGGGGTATAGTCATAATATAATTTTTGAGCAATTTTGCGATCGAGTAAAATAAACATTCCTAATTGGTCTAAATAGCTCATTACGACCATAATCCAACTTCCACGGGGATTAATCTTGAAAAATTCCGTCAACTGGTAGACTAAATAGGTGAGAATTGTGGAAGAACTAAAGTCAGTCAAAACGGAACAGATGTGTGTTGATGAAATCGATGAATATATATATATATAGATAGATAGATAGATATAGATATAGATAATATGACAATGATGAACAAGTGATCTTTTATATCACTTTCGTACTTGTGGCCTTTATGTATGATGGCTTATTACTCCACAAGCAAACAAATTTAAGACAAATCAATCCAGCCAGAAGACACACTCCACGTGGTGCATTTTGTTTCAACCTTTTTGGTTCTTAATTGGGGCAATTTTTACTTCTCCCAATCATGTCACTGCCCTTTAAACGCTATACCAAATTTTTGCGCGGATTTTTACAAAATGTCGAAGTGGGTTGCAGCGGAGTGAGTGCGAACTGGGTGCGGATCACAATAGTTCGAAACCTTCCATGTTCGCGTTTCGAGTCCGCACTTGGCATAATTTAGGCCATTAAAACAGTATTAGAATTCTGTGCTTGCCATTTTGAGCTGCATTGCCCTTTCATGATCATACCCCTTCAACAATAACAATTAATTGAACAAATTGCACAACACATTTAATAGCTGCAAATTAATATGGAATTAATCGTGAACTATAATACATTTCTCAATATTTTAGCGAACATATGGACGGTAAATTCAATATCGCAGTATGAATAGCCTTTAGTCCCATACATTTCTTTCAATGTCAGTCACACAAGACTGAACACAAGTCAGTCGTACAGATGTATGCCGTTACAGATCGTTAACTTTATACTGTATAATAGTGTAATATTTGCCTCTATGCACTTCACTATTGTATATGTTTTATATTCTCACTTAGTTTTCAATATTTGGATACTTTTGAAGGTCTTTAAACTCGCTTCAACCCTTATTTGAAAAGCGAATCGATGATGACAATAGAAAAGCCCACGCACAATGTCAAATGCCACTGGTGGTCTGTCCTGAATTTGATTTATTTCTAAGTAACTGAGATTTTTCTGAAAAGATGTTCACAATCTGTTCGCACGCAGATATTTTATGCTCGAAACTCTGAAATTGATACATTCTGTACAGGGGGAAATCTTCATTAGATTGTTTTAATGAAGTACTGTGATTTATGATGAATATGGGATGAAAACCACAGTTCATAAGTAGTTGAAAATATGTCAAATGTTAAAATGTTGAAGGAATACCAATCAGCTCTTGGTTTAAGGCAATTTGCTGACAATTTGTCATTTTAAGCATGACTCGGGTATGTGACATTAATGGATGACACAAATGGCACTTTTATGAAAGAAACTCCGAAAGAATGTTACAATCTTTATGAAACCTGAGTACATTTCGTCTCTTTCACAGCGTTTTGGAAGAGAAGTGATGGACGGCCATAGTGCCTTCATGTAGCATTCCAGCACTTTCGGCGCCACGGGATGAATAAATTCTTCGTTTGTCAGGTTTTATGGATTTTCTCACGTGTGATATGATTAATTTGAGTTCGGTCAGATTTGGGTCACAGGAAGGGCCCGACAGGTAACGGGAATAAGTTGAGAAATTATCTAGTGTGACTGACTATGAGAAGTTTTAATTTAAAGCACAAGTTTAGTTTTGGCGATTTTTTTAAAATCTCGGGGGGGGGGGGTACTCCTTAGATTTTCGACTACATTTTACATTATGGCATCCAAAGCGTTAATAAGGTGTTAAGGTAATCTGAATTATACC
>JZLH01S0179576.1:2274-7274 GCA_001188425.1 Eucidaris tribuloides | reverse complement strand
TGTGGTGGTGGTGGTGGTGGCGGCGGTGGTGAAAGTTGGGTGGGTGGGGTAGGTGATGTGGTGATGGAGGTGGTTGTGGAGGAGGTGCATGGTGGTAGTGGTGGTGGTGGTGATGGTGGTGGTGGATGTGGTGCTGGCGGTGGTGATAGTGGTGGTGGTGGTGAGGAGAATCTTTAAAGACCAAAGGTCCGATTACGGAAGATGGTATGATGGACGGCGTATCTAATAAACAAAACTCGTGGATTAAGCATCAAAACATGATTAGTGGTTTATAATGTATTCAAATTATTGTAGTTAAAGTGATAGGCTAACATTGTGGAGCTTCAATTTAAAAAATTGTCAAACTTTGATATCTGAGCTACATAGTAGTGTTCAAATGGACAAATAAACACCCTAGAATACAAAAGTTTGGAAAGTTACACTGCCAATGGCAAGTTATACATGAATAAACAATAAAACTCGGGGCGAGTTTTATTAACCTAAGTGTACACACAGTAAGTCTATGGGAGGAAATGGGCAAGAGAATCTGGTCAACTTACGATTTTCACTTTTTTAAAGCACTAAATAATCATTTTGAAGTACAATTTTTTCAGGGCTTCCTTTTTAGACCTCATCAAAGACACTGGTAGCATGGGGAATCATGCGGCTCAGATTTTTTTTAACTGTGGTAAATGTTAGCCAATACCTTAAAGATTGGGGTTATTGATTTGCACGTCAAAAGATCTATATGAATCAAATCAGCTGAAATCATATCAATGTGAAGATATTATAAATAAACACCTCTCATAGAGACTGCGGGTAAATATTGAGTTTTTGGTTAAAATCTGGCTACGGTTAATCATCCTTTTTCCATTTGCCTCAGGAGCAAATTCTAAAAAAATCCGCGACGTCAAACGTGCAGTGCCGTTCAAATGGCGATCCAGCCGTTACGCAACGGTCGCAGCAGGGAGAGATAGACCGGATTGACCAATCAGGGCCGCTCGCTCGTCTTGCTACGGTGCACAGTAATCGTGTTCGCATTGTGAGCAAATCGAAAACTCACAGAAAGAACACATTTTGGCTAACATGTCGTTCATTAGTTTTTCTCATTAATAACAACACAATTCATGCGTTAATGGTCTCAGACTTTCAACACACCGTTTGTAAGTACTAAACTACCGTTTGGTATTGATAATGAGGAGAAGTAATGGGACTTGCCAAATCAATAACCCAATCTTTAAAAGCACCAGTAGCTCTACTTCTATAACTTCATTTTGATTAAAACAACCTTACGCATTATATGGCCACCTTCTATCGGACATTCGGTCGAGCGAGTTGTAACCACAAAAATACAGACAAAACCAAACCAAAGAAACCATCAAGGAGTAACAGAGGTGCTATTTTTCGAAATAAACCAGATCATTCTTCATGCGTTTTCGATATGATTTGTTTGGTCGCGGAAAGCTTGCAGATTCTGATGGGTTAAAGGTTAGTACGTGGCATGACTGGGAAGCCACACAGCAGATTTGCCTGCCACGAGGGATATTAACATTAGTTGTTTTAGAATGAGTTAAAGAGAATACACAGTACTGGTTCATGATAGAAAATCTTTCATCAAAATTTCAAATTTCATTAGTTTCCAGGTGAGAGTAAACTACATTTGCATTATAATGTGAGACTAATTCACTTCATATGCAATAAAAAGTTGAGGGATTGGCAGTTTCAATACCCGACTGAGTGCACTCAGTTGCTGCAGTGTGTATGACAACAATTAACATAGTCTCACATATTGATTTCTGTGTTAGTACTTTGTCAGCAGTGGGGATTTGTGTAGCAGATTTGTCAAAAACGAAGTGTTCTGTTGTTTTCAACTACTCTCTCCTGTACTATAGTGACATTTTTAGAATACCATCTGTTCACAGAAGGTTTGAAAGCAGCTGATATCAAAATGATGTTGTTCTGCAAGTAATCAACCAGTACTGTATTCTCTTTAACGTTTGACTCCAAGATTTTCACAGGAGAATCCTTGCATAGTTTACTCGATTCTAGAGTAGTTTTAGCCCAAGTTGAGGACTACCCCCAATCATGGTTTCATTAGAACACCATCTGTACTTCCAAAATCTTTCTACCAAGCATTTCGAAAGTACATTCGATTGAATGAGTATAATACTGTCAGTATCTGGTAAATCGTATAATTCTATTGACTGTTGAATGAAAGGAGCGGAAACGGGTCACCTGAAACAAAACAAACCAAAGCAAAACCACCGAAGAAAGAAAAGTAATTCAGTCTGACCAAAGTAATGGACTGTGCACCCATACACCAGTTGCCAGTTTATAAATACATTGTAGGTCAACTAACCACGAAATCTTCGGCATGAAATGATGATTACTTTTCATAATGGGATTGCAGAAACATATGTCAAACGAAACCGTGAGATACATCTGTCAGGGGTGACCAAGCGAGTCAAGAGTTTCGTTTCACCATGGTTTCACTTGTTGATAAGGGCTCTTTGATATGTGGGTCCATTCCAATAGACCAAAGGTTCGATAGACCAATAGATCGAACACAGGAACACTGAATGTTTGAATGTCAAGAATACAGTGTAGTCTCATTATAAAGAAGTCCTTTGGACTGATGGAATTTTTTTCTTTATTGCAAAATGTCTTTATATAAGGCTTATTCAAATGTATTTCATAACTATTATTCATGCACAGTAAAAACGGCTGTTTAGAATTTTATACAACGCCGTTTACTATATGAACTGATTAGGAATTGTTTAAAAGTTGAAACAACTGACTAAAGTTTTAAACAGCAATATTAAAGTTTTGATATTTATTGTTAAAAAAATTGAACATTGCTATTTCAATTTTCAAACACTTGTTTAAACTTTTAAACAGTTCCTGATCAGTTCATATAGTTGACAGCGTTGTAAAAAAATTAAACAGCTGTTTTTACTGTGTGTGTATTTCATAACTATTATTGTTTGCAAGAGCATAAATACTCATCTCTAACATTTTTGTTCATATCGTGTTATGGTCGGCCTCCCTATCAGGATTTTACTCCTTCTTGGCCGTTTCCCCTCGATTTTTGTTTCATGTTAATGTTACATGGAAAAATGTTACAATATTGCACGTTTGTATTTTTGTTGTTTTTATCCGAGGAAATAATATAAATTGAAATTGAATGGAAATACAATAAAATAAAAGGCAACCCAAGATATAGGACCAAGTATTTTACATCTTTATAATGAAATTTTGTTATATCAGTGTTCTTTATAACGACAGTCCACTGAATAGATCTTACAGAATGTCAAAGTATAGTGACGTAACCACAACTGAAATGAGTGCGGGGATCTTTTTCAACTGTTTTCCAATTTCTCTCGCATCTACGGGTGTCTTGATTTTCTAAGTTTCGCCTGCATGACAAAATAAACCTCATTCCCAATCAATTAAAATAGAAGAAAGAGAAGAATATTTCAAAAATGGTACCAGTAAGCTCTAAAGCAGGTGGGGTGGGGGCAAGTGTACAATCACGAATTGCAAACCCCGGGTATTTTGGGTTTATCGGGTTGTGGCGTTCGTTTCTTCCAGAGAGATATAAATAAATCATGCACATCCACGCTGGTTTCTTTACACAGTTCATTGATAGATTCACATTTATGAATTATGGTTGTTTTTTGTTAATTTGTTTACTAATTCATTTTATCGACCCTTCCTTCCTTCATTTACATATTTAACCATTGTGTTTTGTCAATTGTAACTTTAGAAAATCGAGACATTGGCACCCCGGGAAATGTTTCCTCGAAACTATGATGTCCCATTTATCCTTTCACGAAGGATTGAATCAGGGTTGCCAGGTTTTCATATTCTCAAAACGCCAAATTCAGTGAAAAAACGCCAAATTTGCATATGATCCATTTTACGTGCAGCATAGCCCAGATGTGGTTGGAAATTACGTTGTAATTAATTTATAACACCTTTGAAACCTCTGCCGCAGCCGAAAATTTGAGTGCAGCGGTTCATGCAGCCAGATTGTGCACATGAAGTACATGCGCCGCGCGCTACTTTTGGACCTTTGTGCATTGTGACACATATTTTACTGAAAATCCCCGGAAAATTGGGTTTTATAATGATTTTTTAGGAATGTCATTGAAAAACGCCCGTGGAAGTGCCAAAAAGCTGTTTGGCGTGTACTTTGAATTCATCAATGCCAAATGATATAAAAAAAACCCGCCAAATTTGGTCTTTCTGGCGTTAAAAAAGCCAAACTGGCAATCCTGGATTAAATATAATGATTTGACCCTCACTTCACGACCTCGAGCGAATTTCGTGTCGATATCTTGTCATCTGGAAAATTAAAATTGCGGTAATTATGATAGATTACTTTGGAAACGGACACGTAAAATACTTTGACAGAAACTTGCGGGAGATACGAAAAAAGACGTAGATTGATTGTACAATAAAGGAAATAGGACAAATAAATGTAGGGCAGATGAGAGAACACAAAGACGGACAAAATGTCCCTAGAAAAATTAGTTGAATAAAGCTGTAGATCTCATTGTATATGATTCGGACACTGACCAAGAACAAAAAATGGTGCAGGTCAACGTATCTAAACGTCGCTGTCCGATATTTAAAAATGAATATATCCATCACAAGTTTTCAAATGGAGTGTAGACAGAGCCCCTGAATGCGATTTTTAATCCCATCCAGTCCATGAAGAGGGAATAGTATTCTCTCTGTTGAATTTACAATTTACCTTCTTTTCCTTGACATATCTGTATGACAATAAGTGATTATCATTACAGGCGACATCTGTTATTCTGTTTCAATGTCTCCAGACTGTCTCCAGTAATGGACAAAGTCTTCATGTATACACAAAAATAATACCTTCAACCAGTATGAAAGCAATAACTAAAGCACACGCACGCGACCAATAATGGACATATCTTAATAAGATTGATAAGGATAATTTGCAGATAAATGATGTTCTTTTCAATCAAGGAGAAATGTCAAACGAA